>SJYC01084208.1:0-12605 GCA_006408675.1 Madoqua kirkii | reverse complement strand
GGAGGGCAGGAGGCCTTAGCCCCACCCCCAGGCCCTGCTGTGCGGTCCTAAAGCCCCCAGCCCTACGTCAGGGGACGGGAGGCACCTGGTAAGACACAGGGGCCGTGCTCTGTTCTCGTGCGAATGCGACCTGTGCCTGGCGCCGGTGGGCTTAGCAGAGAGGCGGGCCTCCAAGGTCTCACCTTCCAAGTTCATGGCAGCCAGCCTTTCCACTAAGATGTGCGATAGGAAGGTCTCCATCCCGTAGAAGAAGAAGCCTGTGCAGCTGCCCAGAAGCTGCTCCCACTCGGCCTGGCTGCCAGGGAGGAAGAGGGGGAGCGGGGGCGGGGAGGCGACGGGGCTCGGGCCGCCACCGAGAGCAGCCTGTGCCGCGCTCCGCTCCAGCCCTCCCCTGGGCGGCTACTCCGGGAAGCAGCAGAGGGACCTCCCTGCAGCCCGGGAGCCCAGGTCCCCGAGGGCATCGGCTGGGACAGGCCGGGGCCGCAGGCCCCGCCCAGGCCACCCCAGGCCCCGCCCCGCCCAGGCCCGGCTCTCCCAGGCTTCTCCCTCCAGGGCCCGCGGCCGACACGGCCCTCTGCGAGGAGCGGCCTGGAGGCCCTTGAAGCCGAGCGGGTGGGCGCGCACCCCCTGGGCCCAGGTCGCATCCGGGTGCTGGGGCTCTAGGCGCCTCCAGGCGGGGAGGAAGCGACTGAGGACACAAGGGGGTCCGCGCTGGAGGGGAAGGGTCTCCCGTGGGCGCAGCCCGGGTGCTAACCTGGGAAACTGGTTATTGCCCAGGTGCCCCGTCCATTTCGCAGTGAACGTGTCTCGGAATCTTTCCAAAATTTCCTGGGTCACGGAGACAGGAGTCAGCATTTCTGCAACCAGAATGGGATGGTGACGAAACGGGCGTCGAGGGTGTGGACACGGGGTGGCCCTTGGTGTGGGGGCGCCCGGGGCCTGGCTCCTCTAGGGCAAGGGGGCCCTCGGAGTGGAGGGGTGGCGCTCCTGCCCTCTGTGAAGATACTGAAAACCAGCTCAGCCAAAGAGCCAAGGAACTGTCCCAGAGCCGCGGGGGAGGCCCTCTGCCACGGGTCCACGCCCGGGGGCGGCGCCTTGCCAGTTCAGGGGTCCCTGTCACACGCTCATGGCCTGCCCCGGCTGCAGTCGAGAGTGAGGGCGGGTCCT
The DNA here is from genome assembly GCA_006408675.1 of Madoqua kirkii. Taxonomy (NCBI): domain Eukaryota; kingdom Metazoa; phylum Chordata; class Mammalia; order Artiodactyla; family Bovidae; genus Madoqua; species Madoqua kirkii. The sequence continues at coordinate 11,438 of SJYC01084208.1, read as the reverse complement.
GGAGCGCACGGCCACCGTCCCCCTCCACCGGGCGCCACGTGGAGGCAGGGCAGAGGCTCAGAGGCCAGCACCCTGCCTGCATGCTCCCAGTGCCGTGGGCGGGCCTGGAGGGTTGCACTCGCCTGGGCCTTGGGCCTCCTCGTAGGGGTCCGCGACGACTGGGCCTTGGTCAAGGAGAACTAGGCCCCAGGATCCGTGTCTGGGGCGGGTGAAGCAACAAAGGATACACTTGAAGCTGTCCGAGTCGATGAGGACGCAGTGGGAGGGGACAATCCGGGGGACGCTGCCCTGTGGCGACAGGCAGGAGGCGCTGGGGGTGTGGCCTGTGGGCAGAGCTGACCTGCTCCAGCCAGGGCGGGCGCTGGGCTCCCCAGGCCCTGGGACTCAGGGGGGCCTGGCCCACCTACCTTCCTGGCCTTCCGTGTTGTGCCTCTCTTCTTGTGATCTTTGCCTCTGCTCTCCTTCTTGTTCCCTTCTGTTGAGACAGTAACAGGAAGTGGGGTCATGGAGCTAGACAGGCACAATGGTTGTGCCTTGAAAATGATTAACTTTATATCATGTGAATCTCACCTCCGTGTAAAAACAAGTAGTGGGAACAGCTGGTTTTAATTTTGGTAAATCTGAAATGGCACTAATTTCTCTAATGTAAAGGCTCCCAAGGTTGGGAAAGGCCTGGGCCAGGAGGTCTCAAGAAAGGAACAGTTGCCAGAGGCGCCCAGGCCCACACGCCTGACCATTCACACACCACGCTGGGCACCTGCCCGTGTGCGTGCCACCTGGCCCACTCACCGTGGGTGGGGCACTACTTGCTGGCTGCTCTGCCTCCTAAGAATTTACAGCATCCGCTCCCTGCCCGTCCCTCTTCTGGTGGAGGGACTGACCTCTGCGAGGCCTCCAGCTGAGCACAGATGTGAGGGCTGACGGGGGGCTCCCTGCCAAGTCCTGACTTCATGGGGCACGTGGGAGGCAGCCTGCTCTAGATTCACATCAACCCCTCCATCAAGATGAGGCGTTCACTCCGCTCCTGGCTTGCTAAGAATTTCTGTTGTGAACACCTACATCATCTGAGATGTTTGTTTGCAGGTTCGTTTTCCCCTTACTCTCTTCACCTGTGACCTCTGTAGGTTTTAAGCTCGACGGGGTGATTAAATGTCGTTTTTTTCTTTCCTACTCTTGAGCAGTTGTGGTGTCAGGACCGCCACTGAGCAGCAGAACACAGCCTTTTCCTTCCACTGGGAGACACGTACAGACTGACAAGACAGCTTCTTGGAATTTTGGTGGAATTCAACAGAAACAAATGGTAAGACCTGTGCTTTTTGTGGGGATGTAAACCTGTTGGTTGTTCTTTCTTGGCTATAAGGCTGTTGGAGTTTTCTCCCTTCTTGAATCTCGAGTTCTTTTTCCCTTTGCCTAAATTTTTGAAAATATTGCACAAAGTTGTTCACAATGTTCTATTATCTTAAATCTGATGCTCTTTAGAGTGTGTGTCTCTTTTATTTCTATTATTGTATACTTGTGCCTTTATTTTTTCTGGATCGTTCTCACAAGTATGTGTCTACTTTATGAGGCTGTTTTTTATTTTCTCAGACAACCAGTGTTTATCTTTGCTTCCAATTTTGTTGGTGTCTGTCCATGTATTTTTTGTAGGCTTTCCTCTTTTTTTTTTCTGTTTTTGCTGTTCTTACTCTAACTTCCCAAATTAGATGCTCAGCGCAAAGCCTCCAGCCCTTTTCCTAGCATAAAGGTAAGAGAGCCTTCTCGATTCTGCTAGAATCCAGTCTTTTCGACATTTCCATGGTCACTTCTGAGTCCCATGAGCTATTTAGAAGTCACTGTGTCAAAATTTCCGAAAGTATGGGGACTTTAAAAAAATCCATCTTCTGGGAGTTGCTGTCTGACCCAGTCACACGTGGCCTCAGCCTGCTTCTCTAATTTCTAGACACAAGGTCCATGTGCCCGCGAAGCTGTCTGCTCCTTCGGCTCATCCGACCTGCAGCAGTGGACGCGGGCTGGACTCTCCCTCTCGAGCGTGGGCCCCACAGTCTTGCCCCAAGTTCTCGCTGCTTGTGCTTCCTGCGTCTGGGGCTCTTTGGTCACTGAGGGGTGGCCCTGCCCTGCGGGGGCCCTTCCAGTGGCGCCCGGCGCTTCCCTCGCCTGTTCCTCTGCTTCCTGCTGCCCTGGCTCCTCCCTGGGCAGGAGTCTCTCGCTCAGACAGCACCTGACCGGCTCGCCTTTTTGGCTCGCGGTCTAGGTCTGGGCACCTCGCCCCGCTGTTCTGTGTGTGGGTCTCCATCGTGGCTGCTTTGTAACGGGACTGTGGTCTCGGCTCACTTGTTTCTCTTACTCATTTCCTCTTTATTGGTTTGGAATTTATACACCAGCTGTGTTCTTTTCTGGTTTCCTTAAAGGTTTGCCGTGAGTAATTAACATTCAAAGAGCAGCCCTCCCGCCTGAGGGCTCCAGGCTCTGAGGACCCCCACCCTGGGGTGTGCAGAGTCCTTCCCTCCCCCCACTCAGCACTGCTTCGGGAAGACAGCTCACATTTGCGCGTGTGCTCGCCCCTTTATGGAGAGAGTCTGCGTGCGTGTTGCTGCTGCTGTACCACGTGACCACAGTGCAGGGGCTTCAACAGCAGCTCCAGAAGCCAGAGATCAAAAGGGGTCCTGCTGGGTTAGAACCGAGCTGAGGGCAGGGCCGGGCCCTCCTCAAGGCTCCAAGCACAGTCAGCAACCTTGCCTTTTCCAGTCTCTCCGTGCCCGCCCCCCGCCTGTTTTCAGGGCCCTGGTGATGGCACGGGGCCACCCAGACAATCAGGACAGTGTCCCCGTCTCAGGATCTGTCACTAATCACACCTGCAAAGGCCCTTTCATCATGTCAGGCCGCATCCTCTTGGGGCCTGGGGATCAGGAGAGGGACGTCTCTGGGACGTTGTCCTGCACCACCACCGGATGCCCACAGGACGATCTGCCCTTCCAGACGACGCTGGCAGTGCAGAGCAGTGGAGACGGGAAGGCCCTCCAATCACGGTGTGCAGACAGCTGGGGCCTCACACGGAGAAAGGAAAGCTGAACCTCACCTCACACTGTGCAGAAGAATCAGCATCCGACGGAAGGCAGGCAAAGCCATGCAAGGTGAGAGAGACGCAGAGGACGCGGCAGAGCACCCTCATGGCCTTCAGGCAAGAAACACGCACTTCATTTAAAAGGCCTCATAAGCGCGAGGTGTTAAGAGGAGACGGAGACGCTGGACTATATGCAGATTCTTTGCTCACAGAGCGGTACCAGGCACCGGGGTGAAGAGGCCAGCTTGAGGGGGGAAATCTGCAGTTCAGACAAGTGATCGGAAAATGTATGCGGACCTAACGAGCAGAACCTGGAGAACCCAAGGCAAACACTGGCGGAAAACTAGAACAGATTCTCACGAGACATCAAATAGCCCCTAAAATGCGAAAGGGGCGGGGCTCCCAGGGGGTGCAAGTGGGCAGGGCTTGTGCCAGGCTCCGCCCACCCACCCACTCCTGCTCTTGCTCCGAGTGGGCCAGGCACCCGCGGTCTCTTCCATCGTTAATTTCTGGCCCATTAGCGTCCTTTGATTTAAGCGGGTTTCCTTAAAGAAGCAGGTTTGGGGCCGGGCCTTGCATTTCCATTGAGGGAGGGGTCTTCACCTTTTGGTCTGGGGGTTGCAACCTTGCGCGGAGGCTGACTGCTGGTGTGTGCGGGTGCAGGCACACCACCCTGCCGCGCTCTCTGTCCTGTCCGGCCCCTGCCCGGCTCCGGGCCCCCTCTTCCCGGCCTCTTCTGACCAGGCCTGCTGCTCTACAGCTCTGCCTCACTGCTCCGTCCTGTGCTAGCTGCACGTTTCTGCTCTGTGGCCAGCTGCTGCGCTGGTCGCTGGTCACTGGTCGGTCAGCACATGACCCTCACGCCCCAGCCTTTGCTGCCCACACGTTCCTTTTATATAATGCTGTAAACCCCACCACACATTGCTATTAACTTTTAATGTCAACATCTCTTTAAGAGATTTTAAACTAAGAAAAAAGTTTTAATGCCCACCCACCCTTCTCCAGCTTCTGGTGTTTATTCCTTTGCGTAGACGTGGACTCCCACCCTTTTTTCCCTGCCTGGAGAACATGCTCAGCCTTTCTTGTGGGGTGAGCAGGCCTGCTGGGAAGAATTCAGCTCATCTGTTTCTGAAAAAGAATTTCGCCACTGCACTTGAGAGTTGTTTTTGAAAATATCTACACTGACAGATGTTTCTGTAATAATCTAAAGGTGTCCTTCACTGCTTGTGCCGTTTCAGTTGGGAAGCTGCTGCACCTCTTGTATTTGCTCCTTGACACACAAGGTATCTTTTCCTTTTCAGTTCAGTTTAGTCCCTCAGTCACGTCCGACTCTTTGCGACCCCATGGACCGCAGCACGCCAGGCCTCCCTGTCCATCACCAACTCCCGGAGTTTACTCAAACTCATGTCCATTGAGTCGGTGATGCCATCCAGCCATCTCATCCTCTGTTGTCCCCTATTTCTCCCGCCTTCAATCTTTCCCAGCATCAAAGTCTTTTTCAATGAGTCAGCTCTTCACATCAGGTGGCCAAAGTATTGGAGTTTCAGCTTCAGCATCAGTCCTTTCAATGAGTATTCAGGACTGATTTCCTTTAGGATGGACTGGTTGGATCTCCTCGCAGTCCAAGGGACTCTCAAAAGTCTTCTCTAACGCCACAGTTCCAAAGCATCAATTCTTCAGTGCTCAGCTTTCCTTATAGTCCAACTCTCACATCCACACAGGACTACTGGAAAAACCATAGCTTTGACTAGATGGACCTTTGTCGGCAAAGTAATGTCTCTGCTTTTTCATAGGCTGTCTAGGTTGGTCATAACTTTTCTTCTAAGAATCAAGTGTCTTCTAATTTCATGGCTGCAGTCACCATCTGCAATGATTTTGGAGCCCCCAAAAATAAAGTCTGTCACTGTTTCCCCATCTATTTGCCATGAAGTGATGGGACCGGATGCCATGACCTTAGTTTTCTGCATGTTGAACTTTAAACCAACTTTTTCACTCTCCTCTTTCCCTTTCATCAAGAGGCTTTTTAGTTCCTCTTTGCTTTCTGCCATAAGGGTGGTGTCATCTGCATATCTGAGGCTATTGCTATTTCTCCCGGCAATTTTGATTCCAGCTCGTGCTTAATTTAGTCCAGTGTTTTTCATGATGTACTCTGCATATGAGTTAAATAAGCAGGGTGACCATATACAGCCTTGACGTCCTCCTTTCCCGATTTGGAACAGGTCTGGTGTCCCATGTCCAGTTCTAACTGTTGCTTCCTTACCTGCATACAGGTTTCTCAAGAGGCAGGTCAGGTGGGCTGGTATTCCCATCTCCTTAAGAATTTTCCAGAGTTTGTTGTGGTCCGCACAGTCAAAGGCTTTGGCATAGTCAATAAAGGAACTCTTTTGGTTTTTCAATGATCCAATGGATGTTGACAATTTGATCTCTGGTTCCTCTGCCTTTTCTAAATCCAGCTTGAACATCTGGAAGTTCACGGTTCACATACACTTGAAGGCTGGCTTGGAGAATTTTGAGCATTACTTTACTAGCATGTGAGATGAGTGCAATTGTGCGGTAGTCTGAGCATTCTTTGGCATTCCCTTCCTTAGGGATTGGAATGAACACTGACCTTTTCCAGTCCTGTGGCCACTGCTGAGTTTTCCAGATTTGCTGGCATATTGAGTGCAGCACTCTCACAGCATCATCTTTCAGGATTTGAAACAGCTCAGCTGGAATTCCATCACCTCCACTAGCTTTGTTCGTCGTGGTGCTTCCTGAGGCCCGCCTGACTTCGCAGTCCAGGGCGCCTGGCTCTGGGTGAGTGATCGCCATGGTGATGATCTGGGCCGTGAGGACCTCTTTCGCGTGGCTCTTCTGTGTGTTGCTGCCGCCTCTTCTCGGCTCCTTTCCGCTTGGCTGCTTGCAAAATGCTCTCCCACTGGCCCGACCACTCTGGCTGCAGCGGTCTCCTCGCAGCTTTGTCTCTTGTGTCTGGGAGTCGCTGAGCTTCTCGGGTCTGCAGGACTGCAGTTTTCGTGCAGTTTGGGGGAGAGCTAATTATGCACTCGCATGCTCCTCGCAGCCGTCAGTTGCCTCGCCTTGCCCAGCAGCTCACTGCCGCTCGGTTCTCCCCAGCGTCTTTCTGTTTCTTCTCCAGTTTGTTTCTTCAGCCTCTTCAAGCTCACCGGGCTTCCCTCCTGCCGTGCCAGGCTGCAGCGGTGCTGCCCAGGGCCTGAGGCTCAGCGTGGGCCTACTCCGCGTCTCGCACCTCTCGCTCACCACTCGCCCTCCCGCCGCCTCCCGCGCGGCCTGCTGGCTTCCGACTCCATCACCTGCCTCGCGTCTGCCTCTGCTTTTGACTGACTTTTCTTTAGGGGTCTCTGAAGGCAGGCATTTTTTGGTTGGATGTCAGACATTTCAAATTTTACCTTGTTGAGTCCTGGATTTTTTTAAATTTTGAAATTAATTTTTAAGAACATTTTGAAGCCTTATTTTGAGACACCGTAAGTTACCTGGAAACAGTTTGATGCCTTGAGGCTATTTCAGCTCTGGTGGTGGGACTGAAGCTGCCCCCCACGGGCAGAGGCAGCACCCTTGGCCCCTGTGCCGGGTGCCGGGAACCACAAGCTCTCGTGCTGTTTCCACACCCGCCTCCACTGACGGGCTCGCAGCTGGGGACGCAGGGGACCCTCTGCGTGTTCTCCTCCCAGGATCGCTGTGTGTCCCCAGTCCCCTCTGCTCACCTTGGGGAGACCACTGGGCTCTGCCTGGGCCCCCCTCACCTGTGCAGTCTGAGACTCTCTCCAGGCAGAAAGCTGGGGCTCACCTGCCTGTTTCCCTCCTTGAGGATCGCTGGGCCCACTGCCTGGTTGCCAATATTTGCAAACTGGTGCCTCAGGTATTTTTGTCTGGGTTTTCGTTGTTTCAGCTGGAAGGGCATATCTGGTCTCTTTCACCTCATCTTGGGTGAAAATAAAAGTCCAGTCTCTTTGTTTTTAATGTAATTTGGTATTTATCACAGTGAAATATACCTGCCGGAAACCACAGGGCTGCACACATGTACAGCCTGGAGAGTGTCCACGTGCCCTGCGTGCTCGTGGGCCAGAACGTGCCCACACCTGGCTCCCCTTACGCCCAGGCCAAGCCCGGCCTCCCGGCAGTCCCCCTTGCCGCCGCTCGCCATCTAACCGATGACCAGCTGTATCGCTGGCTGGTGACCCTCGGTCCCCTTCTCAGAGACAGAAGTTTGTGAGGCTGGGGGGAAAGTCAGGGTCCTGCCTGGGGTGTGCTGGCAGCTGTCAGAGTGCTGGCTCGTGGAAGGTGCTCCCTAAACACCTCCAAACGTACCAAGGCCTTTGCACAAGAGTTACACTCCCGTATCGTGAACGCCGTCTACGCGTTTTGGGTGTCCGCCGGGCTCTCACCTGGCTCCTCTCTGCGGAGGCGATTGCACAGCATCTGGAGAGAGAACTCCCGTGACAGCGAGGAGACCAGCCCATCATCGAACACGGAGAGCCCCTCCAGCGGCAGCTCCAGCAGATGCCTGTCCGCGATCAGGACGACGTCGTCTGCCGCCTCGGGCTGCACTGTGGCGAGGGGGACGCAGCCGCTACCACCCCCTGGAGGCACAGGCCCCTGCTCCACACACCCCTACCCCCACCCCGCGAGGGCTTGGGGAGGAGGCTGAACTGGGCACAGCCAGGACCTGGACACAGCCCAGGGGGGCGACAGCGTGTCCTCTGTGGTGCCAAGGGCCACCCACGCTCCATGGGCACTCCTGAGGCAGGTGCTGGAGCCTCGGCTCCTCCCACAGGGAGCACCTTTAGGGACGGGCAGGTGTGTAGCCCCCTCCCCGAGGACTGTCCAGAGGGGGCCGTGGCCGCTGGGGCAGCTCCGTCAGAGGAGGGGCAGTGCCGCGCCTGGGGCCCCACGGCCGCTGCAGTCGTCATCCCCCAAGGGTGACGGTGACGTTGCCACGGTCGCTGTCCCTCAGCCTGCCCAGGCACCGGCAGGGCGCCTGAGGGCATCGGGGGTTGCACGTGGCCCAACAGGGCACCGATCAGCGCTGTCTGGAGCGGTTTCTGCCGGCCTCCATCCCACAGGCCAGGCCCTAGGCCCTGCTCACCCTGGGACAGGGACGCTTTCCTCTCCTTGTCTTTGCCCTTGGTTTTTCCAGAATCTGCAACAACCATGGGAATCGGTGCCCTGAAAGCAAAGGCACAGATTCAGGTTGAAAAAAAACCGTGAACACCACTGAGAAGGGGCAGTGAGTCCTCGGGCAGCGTGTCTCCAGGGCAGCATCAGGGCACGAGGCTCCCCACGCTCCCTGCTGGGGGCCGTCTCCCGAGACCGGGGCCTGGACGTGAACACACTGGAACCAGGACGCTCTGACCTGCTGGCTGATTAGGGAGTCCATGCGCTGACCCATCCAGCTTCCTTCCCCCAGAACCCAGATCCACGGGGCTGGGCCCTTTGCCAGGCTCTCCCCTCCCACCACACCCAAACCAGAGGGCAGCAGGGCTCTGCATGGCAGGACGACCCCCAGTAAAGGTCCCGGATGGGGCCAGATATCCCCCAGACGGCAGGCGGGCAGAGCCCAGCTTCTGCCTCGAGGGCCTGTGCTCTCTCCAGGTCAGTCCACCACCCGATTCCGCACAGAAAGAAGCCCGAGGCTGCGGGCTTCAGAGTCCCGAGGAGGGCACAGCTCTGACTGCGCCCCCATACGCCCATAGCCAGCCGCTCACTCGCCGCGGGGCTCGGGGGCGGAGGCTGGGCTGGCTTTCCCACGGAGCCCCCTGCCCGCCCACTCTCGCCCTGGGTGTCACACTGCTTGGGACCTGTGCACACCAGTGGGGACAGAGGGCCGCCGTGCCCCTCCGCCCCAGGGCTCCAGGAGTCCACTGCAACTCCGTGCCTGAGCCCCTCGGGAGGCAGCCCTGGGCAGTACCTGGGCTCTGGGGGGCAGCTGAGCAGCGGGAACAGCGGCTGCAGGTACTGCTCCATGGACTTCAAGACCGCCTCGAACCTCGGCAGCGCACGGTCCTCCCCCATCGGGTGCACACCGTCCGACTCCTCCTCAACCCAAACAACCACGGAGGTCAGAAAGTGTCAGAGCGGACCCCCTGGAGCCCCCAGGCGGCCAGAGGGAAGGGGCCAGATCCTGCAGGCGATCCCCAGGAAAGGCCCTGCTCAGAGCCAGGGCACCCCAGCCCGCGGCACTGCTCTGGTCCCCGCCCTACCCGTGGGCTCGGGTCTCACCAGGCCAGTGCTCAGGGCCATGTCCCTACTGTAGGCCTCGGCCTGGGCCTGCTCCCGGAACTGCTGGACCCTGGCCAGCAGGTGCGAGAAGTCGGCAGGGCTCACAGCCACCCGAGCCACGCTGCAGAGGCCTGTGGAGACAGAGGCACGTCCCCGCACTGGGCCTTGCAGACCGCCCTTCAGGCCGGAGCGCTGCGGACGGACAGAGCGGTGTGCACACCGGCCTCGACGGGGGGAGGGGGGGACTGGGGAGGGGGGCAAAGCTATGGGCGAAGCTTCGGGACCTTCCCCCGGAGTCCGTGCCAGAACCCCGCTGGAGGGGGACGGCCAGAGAGGTTGGGAAGGAAGGTGGACAGGAGCTGGGCGTCTGCGGTGTGCAGAGACTGCTCTGCAGACACAGCGAGGGGCCGGCAGGGAACGGGGTCGGCCCCCCGGCAGTGGACAGGCGGGTGGTGTCACCCCTGCTGACGTTCAGGAGCGGGGGCAGGCCCTCGGGGCACCAGGAAGAGCCAGGGGGTCCTGGGACAGAGTCAACGGCTCTCTCTCTGTGGTTGTGAATGAATGGGCAGGTCGAATGAAGTGCTGAGGCTGAGGACGGAGCTGGAGAGGGGATGTTGGGAGGGGGTCTTCCCAGTGGGAGGCACACAGGCCAGCCTCTGCTGCTTCCGCCTGATGCCCCCTCCCTACCTGGGAAAGATGCCTGGATGTGTCTCTGTCTGTCCCACCCCCCGAGGGACGCCCCCACCCCGCAGAGAGCGGTGCTGTGGCACGACTCACCCCCGGTCTGGAGTATTCTGCCTTTGGCCGCAGAGATGGACTTGGGTTTGTCGTAGGAGGCGCCGTACAGATGGGTCCTGTTGGCAGGACAGGGTCGGGTCCCAGAGGAGCCCAGAAGAGGCAGACTCTGTGCCACGCCCCCTACATAAGCCCCTCCTTTGAACCTCAGACAAGTCAGGACACAGGGTCACACAGCATCCCCCCACACCCCCACGGCACTCTACAGTGTGTGAGGGGGGCGGCTGGCAGACCAGGGGTTCTGCTAAACTTCAACTGTGCCCTTTAGACCAGAGCTGTGTGCTGGCAGGACGCAGCACTGTGCCCGGCCCCCCGCCGTCATACCCATCAGCCTGGGCACCCTGGCAGAGGGACAGTCCACCCACCCCATTCCAACGGGCAGCCCACCCCGGCCCGAGCTGAGTCCACAGCGACCGCCGGAGCAGGAGGCGGGGTCCTGGGGAGCAGCTGGGGAACAGGGGAGAAGGCCTCACCTGTCCCTGGAGTGGTGCAGAAAGACGATCCGTATCGTGGGGGGAATGTCATTCAAGAGGTTAAAGTGCTGTTCGGTGACCCAGAGGTTTTGCCAAGCCTGCGGGTGACACTCGGGGTCAGTCCGGGCCGGCGGCCGCCGCCAGGGGGCAGCAGAGGCACGCGGACCTCGCCGCGGGCACCGCCGGGGAAGGCAGGGACCCAGCGCCGCAGAGGGCCAGGCGGCTCCGCCCCGCGGCTCCGCCCCCACCCAGATGTGTATAAGAGACAGTCCATGCGCTGACCCATCCAGCTTCCTTCCCCCAGAACCCAGATCCACGGGGCTGGGCCCTTTGCCAGGCTCTCCCCTCCCACCACACCCAAACCAGAGGGCAGCAGGGCTCTGCATGGCAGGACGACCCCCAGTAAAGGTCCCGGATGGGGCCAGATATCCCCCAGACGGCAGGCGGGCAGAGCCCAGCTTCTGCCTCGAGGGCCTGTGCTCTCTCCAGGTCAGTCCACCACCCGATTCCGCACAGAAAGAAGCCCGAGGCTGCGGGCTTCAGAGTCCCGAGGAGGGCACAGCTCTGACTGCGCCCCCATACGCCCATAGCCAGCCGCTCAGCTCGCCGCGGGGCTCGGGGGCGGAGGCTGGGCTGGCTTTCCCACGGAGCCCCCTGCCCGCCCACTCTCGCCCTGGGTGTCACACTGCTTGGGACCTGTGCACACCAGTGGGGACAGAGGGCCGCCGTGCCCCTCCGCCCCAGGGCTCCAGGAGTCCACTGCAACTCCGTGCCTGAGCCCCTCGGGAGGCAGCCCTGGGCAGTACCTGGGCTCTGGGGGGCAGCTGAGCAGCGGGAACAGCGGCTGCAGGTACTGCTCCATGGACTTCAAG
>SJYC01084203.1:0-10775 GCA_006408675.1 Madoqua kirkii | reverse complement strand
GGCTGATCTCCTGCAGAATGGACTGGTTTGATCTCCTTGCAGTCCAAGCCACTCTGCCTGTCTCTTATACACATCTAGATGTGTATAAGAGACAGGCCGTGTCCTGATCAGGTGCTGTCCCAGGAGCAGGCCGTGGCTCCTGCTGGGTCCTGGAACCTCAGGTGTGGGTTTTCCCTTCTCAGCTGTGGAAAGTGAAAAAGGCCTTGAAGATGACCGTCACCTGGAGAGGCCTGCGGCCCACGTTTCAGGTAGGGCCCCCCCCACCGCCATGTCCTGTCAGGGACCCGTCACCATCCTGTCTCTTATACACATCTAGATGTGTATAAGAGACAGGCCGCTCACCAGGGGCTCTCTCCTCTCGCCCTCTGCGGACAGCAGCGTGTCCGCCAGGGTCAGGGTGGACTGGTACCAGAACTCCTCACTGCCTCCCAGGCGCTGGGCCTGCTCCACCATCCGCTGAGCCTGCCCGTACTGCTTCTCCTTGTTGGCGAGCTGCGCCAGCAAATGCAGGCATCTGGACTGCGCGAGAGGGTCGCCCAGCTCCTGCAAAGGAGGTGTGTGGACGGAGGATGGCGTGCAGGGGGGCGAGAGAGACAGAGAGAGACAGTGAAACGAGATGAGACAGAGAGAGACACATATAGAGATGGAGAGATAGGCACAGAGAGAGGGGGAGTGGCAACATCGAGGTGGGAGAGAGACGGAGGCGGAGAGAGGCAGAGACAGTGAAGGCGCGCGGGTGCCTGCGGGGATGAGCCTCCAGGACGAGGGGCCCTGTGCTGAGCTAAGACCTGCTCCGCAGTCTAGGCAGCCCCGCTGGCAGCAGGAGGGCCGGGTGGCCGCCAGGGGAGGTGCGGACAGTGTGTGGGGCACCCTTTCGTGGGTCTGAGGGAGGCTGACCGGGAAGGTCCTGGATGCTCAGGCGCAGGCCAGGGGAAGGGGTCGTGGTGCCCGGGGCCCATGGGTGCTCCTGCACCCCCTCCAGGCACCCCTGCGCCCTGGCTGATCCCCTCCACCAGCCGCACGGCCGTCTCAGTCCCGCCCCCGGCCGCGCTGTCCCCCTGGCTTGAGACACAGAGCTGCAGGTACTGCTCTCCCGAGGGCTGTTACAAAGCCAGGGCCGACTCGAGCAGGTCTGCAGCCTTGCCTCCCCTCCCAGGGAACAATGCTAAACGCTGCACGGAGACGGAGCTGCCCGCTGGGGGCCCTGGGAGCCGCTGACGCTGCAGCCTAGCCACCCCCTCGGGGAGGGAGGGACGCACGCACGGGGTGGCTCTGCTCCGCGCTGGGCCTTCCCAGGGTACCATCCTCGTGGAGGCGGAGCCCAGGGAGAGGGTCTCAGTCCGGCTGGGGAGAGGAGGCAGGAGCCGAAGCATCCAGGAGACGAAACAGGAGGTCCCTCCCAGGGGAGCGGCCGAGCTGCCTCAGGAAAGCCAGGGACAGCAGGGACCTGAGAGGCTGAGCCGAGGACTGAGCGTTCATGCTGCAGTGAGCCTTTCCGACAGGGCCTGGCAAAACCCAGGCTTCCAGGAGACCTCCGAGCGGCCACAGACACCCGCAGGGCCCACACGGAGGAGCAGAACAGGGCTCTGGAGCAGGCTGGGGCCCTGGGATGCCACCTGCCTCTGAGAACAAACCGAAGCCCTCGGCCTCTCGAGGGCCCCATCATCCACACGCACCATGAGGGGCCCGCTCAGAAACACACGCGGCCCCGAGCTCAGGAGGAAGAGAGGCCCCAGCACAGACCCGCCGCAGCTACAGAAAACGGGCCGCAGTGAGGCCAGAGGGGCAGGCAGAGCGCGTGGACGGGCCTCCACGGTCAGACGGAGGCTGCGGAACAGTCTTCAGCACAGAAGAGCCCTGCCTCCATCCTAGCAGGGGTCTGGGGGGCCGCTTCTGGGGGAGGAGGCCCCACAGGTGCCGTGGGCCCGGCAGGTGTGGCCTCACCTGGAAAGCCAGATACGCCTCTGACAGCAGCAGCCGCGCAGGCTGGTACAGCTCCATCTCCAGCAGGACTTCAGCCTTGAGGGTCCACAGCAGCGGGAAGGACGTTCCGTCCAGGCCCTTGCCCGTCTCTTCGTTTACCTTCAGGATCTGTAAGACGTGCAGGCCCATGGGGGCCGCGTTGGTGCAGGGCGGGCGCTGTTGGCGAAGCTGTCCCCCGGCCACGCATGCCTGAGCCCAGTCCCTGCTCCGGGGCCCATAGCCAGGCTGTCCTCTCGGGACGCCCGTCCCTGCTCCCACCAGGCCACTGAGCAGCGCTGGGCGCAGGGGACTCTGCACACCCCGGGGTCCCGGCACCGCCCACCACAAAGGGGGCCCAGGGACGGCACTGCCTCCGTCACAAGTGACCATGGAACACACGTGGGACGGTCATTTCCTTCACAGGCAAGCCCCTGGGGGCAAGCCCACTGCGTGCGGCGAGGGCGGGGGGCACTCAGGCCTCCCAGCTGCTCTGCCCCCGCTGCGAGGGATCGCCCTTCCCATTGGTGTGGGAGCTCCCACACCCCACCAGCCACCCCAGCCTGTCCTCTCTGAACCACAGCTCAGACCCTGCGGTCTCGTCTTCCCTGAGGGCTGGAGGGGCAGGGACACGCCCCACCAGTGCCTGGATTTCCCAGGAGCCGGCAAAGGATCAGGAGGCCTCGGCCACTAGGATGGGTCCAAGCAGAGTGGCTGCAGCCGGGCCTGTTGCCGCCCCCACTGGGCCGGGGCCAAGCAGCTTCTGCAGAGTGGCGCTACCTTATCCTTTGCCACAAGGGGCTTCATCTCCGCCTGTGGGGCCAAAGTGGGGCACTCATTCAGTGCTGGCAGACTTTCTTCTAATAGAGGCTCCTTATTTTTCTCCTTTTTCAAGGCAATTTCTTTTCTGCAGCTAACATAAGTAAGACGAGCATTATGCCAAAAAGAAATTCAACGGCCAGAGCACCTGAAAACGTTCAACTTCGGTAGTAATCAAAGAAATACAAAATAAAAGGCCACAACAAGCAGCTGTCCACTCGCGTGTTTACAGAGTTTGCTTTAAATTCCCCTCGTTTAGCAGCACAGATGACGCCTAGCTTTCCCCGTGTTGCCCACTCTCTCCCCCACACTGCAGGCTCATGCACCAGCTACTAATCTGACGTCCCAGCCTGGGTGTTCAGCACGGATCTCAGGCTTTCTCCAGCCAGAGCTCCAGCCCGTCCACAAGGCAGACCCTCCTTCCCTGCTGGGCACCAACCGCGGAGTCCCGCCAGCTCCTGCCTCCTGGGGCCCTGCCTTCCCGTGTGCCCGGGACACCACCTCCCTCAGCTCCGCCCCACCCAGACCCCTGCACCTGCCCCTCATCTACCTCAGCCCTGTACGTGGGCATGAGACGCAGGAGGGCCAGTGAGTAATGACCTGCCCCTGGGCCCAGGATGCCCCCAACATCCTGTGGTGGGAGATGGGTCCTGGGGCCTGAGGAGATGCAGCTGAGAGCAGGGCTGGCATGGAGTCCAGGCAGAGGGCGGGGGGCCGGTGCTGCAGCGGGGAGGGGCGTCCCGTGTGCCCGGGACACCACCTCCCTCAGCTCCGCCCCACCCAGACCCCTGCACCTGCCCCTCATCTACCTCAGCCCTGTACGTGGGCATGAGACGCAGGAGGGCCAGTGAGTAATGACCTGCCCCTGGGCCCAGGATGCCCCCAACATCCTGTGGTGGGAGATGGGTCCTGGGGCCTGAGGAGATGCAGCTGAGAGCAGGGCTGGCATGGAGTCCAGGCAGAGGGCGGGGGGCCGGTGCTGCAGCGGGGAGGGGGGGTCTGTGCCACATGGGGGCCCAGGAGGGGGGCACGACAGCAGGGGGCCCTGCCGCAGCGGGGGAGGAGGGGGTCTGCACCAGCCACAGCGTCTCACCTGGCCTGCTCCACGTCGCAGATGTAGGCCTGCCCCACCACCTCCTCGTGGTACGTGGCTGCCTCCCTCAACCTCAGCTCAGAACAAGCCAGGGCAAGTCTGGGGAGGAGAGGAGCGTCAGCCCTGAGTCAGGCTGCCCTGGGCTCAGGAGGCGCGACACAGATTGGCAAACAGAAAAAGAACAGATAATCTGAGGATGTTTTCAATAATCTCTAAAGCTAAGCCTAGTTACTAGGGGAAAATAAGAGATGCCGTCATCAGATTTCTCAACACATTTACAGTCTCGGGGTCTCTGGGTCACCTCCAGAGGCGGAGACAAGGCTGGTGGCGCTCTGACCCCATCACAACCGTAAGCCAACGAGCGGTGCTGACTTAGGTGCGAAATCCTCTTGTTTTGAAATGATTTGAAGCTTCCAAAAAAGATACACAAACACTACAAAGAATTATTGAGCATCCTTCATTGTCCAAGTTCTCTATCTACATATACAATAATATAAAAATTACACTAATATATAAAAATGACTTTATATAGAAATTTTTCATATAGCTTAGGAGTGTGTGTAAATATATAAAATTATGTGTGTATAATTATATAAAAATTTATATATATGTATTTTTTTCCTGACCTATGTGAGAGTAGGTTGAGGACGCAGCGCTCCTTTATTCTGCTTATCCTACTTCAGCATGTATTTCCTTGAAACAATGACACTCTCTTAAAAACCAGGTAGAAATTTTAAAATTAAAAATATTTTTATGTTTAAGTATTTGGACGTATTTGGCTTTACAAATCTTAGGGACTTTATTGTGCGTGTAAGTAGTCAACCACAGAACTGATGTTTTAAGATCTGATCTGTCTCTATGTTGCTTCGGGCAAATTTCCGCTTTAGCCATGTATACGTCTCCCAGCTTCCCTGAAACACAGCGGGGGCACCCACCGGAGGTGGTAGAGGTCCTTGAGGCTCTTGCTCTCGACCACGGAGGCTGCGATGAGCGCCCCCAGCTGCAGCACGGGGACCGTGAGCTCGTGAAGGAACATCTTCTGCAGGGCCTCCACCAGGCGGTCCAGGCAGTACAGACTGTGCGTCTGCGTCAAAGCACAGCAAACATGCCAGGTCAGAGGGTGCGGAGGCTTAGGGCCCGCTCACAGCGCTCCCCAGGACCTCTGTCCTTCACGGGGCCACACGCGGGGTGCTGGGCCCCCGCGGGCTGAAGGGGCCCGGGCGTGCGCTCTGCCGCCTCCGCTCCGGCGTCAGCTTCCACCTTGTCACGTGCAGTTCCCTAGACGCCTCAGCACGAGCGCAGTTAGAGATCCTCACGAGAAAAGCCTACCTGCTTCCACTCAAATCAGAGTCTTGTTTTGTTTCTTTACGTACCCACCAGCTGCTTTAAATCTAAGTATAGGCAGAGATGCACTGATACTTCTTATAATGTTGGACTAGGTTTGATACAGCAATTATTCTTCAGTGGAAAATTTAAAAATATGGATGAGCGATTTAAAAACTCCGCTTAAAGCACTGAGGAGTGAACAACTCGGAAAAAATGACTGGGCCACAACACGCCAGAAGAAAGGAGCTCAGAGGCGTGAGCCCAGTGTGCCGGGGCCGAGGCCTGGGGTGCCTGCTCGGCACCTCTGACTGTCCCCTGTCGGGTGGAGCTGAGGGCCCACCGAAGGCTATTGCTCCAATCAGGTCCCCAGAGTCTGCGTCTGAGCCTTAAGGGCAATGAAGTAACACAGCCCTGTCACGTGCAAGCCCAGTGCTGCCTGGTTGGCCTGGAAAGCATGCGGCCTTCTGAGGGACCAATAATTGATAATTCCTGATGAGCTGCTCAAGAAAGAGGGTGGAGGGAGACAGAACTGTTTATAGAGTTAAAGACACTGCACCGGGTAACAGGACATTAAGAGCAGCATTGCACCAGTAAAGCTTGTGTTTTATGCTGACTGGAAGCGTCCTAGAAAAATCCAACCCTCCAAACTACTACAAAACAGAAACTTGAAAATCTAAAAGGTTCTGTAACTATTAAATAAAGTGGATCCGTAATTTAATATCTTTCCAAACAGATCTAGGCCCGAAGTCTTCACCAGGGAACTCTTCCAAACATTTAAGGAAAAAAGAATAGCTAATTTTATACAAATTCTTCTTGAGAAGAGCTTAAAAAAGGAACACTTTGGAACTGACTGAAAGGTCACTGTGATGCTGTAAGAAAATACGGCACACACGTCTGGCCTTGCTCCTGGCTCATCACTGAGCACCTAGAACCCTCTCACCCGACCTGAGTTCACCCCCTCGAGGGGACTCCTGGCCGTCCCTGCAGACCTTCAGGAGGCAGGCCGGTGGCCAGAGGGACCAACCACATGGCAGGACAGCGAGACGCTCGGCCCGTCCCCCAATACCTGGGGAGGGGAGGGGCTGGAGGTCAAGTTACGGACCAACGGCCCACGAGAGGACTGGTCGTGCCCTGTCCTGGAACCTACGTGATCCCCTATGGGATGGGCTTGGAGAGCTTCTGGGGTGGTGAGCACATCCACCTGCCAGGAGGGAGGGGCCTGGTGGCCCCAGCTCCTCGGGGACAGACACACTCCCGAGTTTGGGACCCTGCAGACCTGCCCTGCTGACCTTATCAGGCTGTTTGTATCCATTACAACATCCTTTACAGCAGACCAGCGTGTCTGCTAAGTAAAGTTTCCCCAAGTCTGGGGGTCGTCACAGCAAATATCAAACTTGGGGAGGAGCCCAGGACCCCAGCTGGTGTCCACACTGGACAAACGTGCAGTGGCCTGGGGACCCGACACTCATGACGGGCGTCTGCTGGGGCAAGCCTCGAGGGAGCCCTGACCCCTGGGCCCACACTGACCCGGTGGCTAAGTGTCAGAGCCGAGTTCAGTGGGGTAGTCCCCTAGCTGGTGTCCACAGGGGCGCTGGGCACCGGCTGCTGTGTGGAGACGCAGGCGCCTAGGGTCAGAAGCACGGGGAGCAGAAAACAGCTTGGAGTCAGTGTAACTTCTCACCCCATCCTGACAAGCACGTAGTATGAAAGGAAAACTGAATACCAACTTTTCTCATCAACGTAGAGACAAACACCCCAAACAAAACATTAGCCTGTTGAACTTGATGATAAATGAAATGAATAACACATCTCAACCAAGTTGAAGGAATGAAAGAGAAAAAAAGTATCATTTGAATAGATAGAGAAAAATATTTGATAAGAATCTATAGCTGTTTGTGGGGATTCCCTTGTGGCTCAGCTGGTGAAGAATCCGCCGGCAACGTGGGAGACCTGGATTCGATCCCTGGGTTGGGAAGATCCTCTGGAGAAGGGAAAGGCTACCTACTCCAGTATTCTGGCCAGCTTGGAGAATTCCACGGACTGTATAGACCATGGGTTGGCAAAGAGTCTGACACAACTGAGCGACTTTCCCTTTCCTAGTTGTTTAAGCTTAAAACTCTTAGCAAATAGAAATAGAAGAACTCGCTTAACCAGTGAAGAGTGTCTATGAACCCCCAACAGCATCGGTCACACGAGTCTTGCCCAGACCAGGAGGCGTTGCTGGCGTTGAGCTGGAGGCGACCAGGCAAGTAAGGCGAGGCGAGGGAACAGTGTAACAATCCCGAGTTAGGGAAGACGTTCGCAGATGAAATGCAGATTGTGCACACACATACAAAATCCAGAGAAGCGACAGATAGATCACCAGAATTATCTGGGAGATGAGACACAGAGGAGAAGCCCCATGCGCACAGAGGCAGACGCCCAGGAGCTCAGCTGCTGGTGGAGGCACGGAGGGCCCTCCCAGGCACCAGGGGGCAGTGCAGCCTGCAGACTCCTAGATGGCAGCCCGAGCTTTGCACCTGTGGGGAAGACCCTCCCGCTGCCTGGAGCACTCAGCAGCATCAGACGCCCTGGGGCGCAGCTGGACCACAGGCACCGCGGTGTGGGCTGCGCGGGGAGCATGCGGCACAGGTGCCCGAGGAGGGGCCTGGGGAGGGCCTGGGGCCCGACACACTCTCTGGGCCCACGGAATGCTCAGCAGGCGGGACGCAGGGATGCAGGCCTGGGCGACAGGCGCTGGGTCCACTCACTGGCTTCTGGATAGTTGACGAGTTGATGGTAAAGTCGCTCTGATCCTGTCTGAATACAGATATGACTTCTTCGGGGCAGGCATAGGAAGCCCACTCTTCTAGGCTTGAGGGCAGGTCTTCGAGGCATTTGGCAGGAGCAGGGCTCTGGAACTGCAGAGCAAGAAGCCAGGCTCTGCTTTGGGAGGTGGAGCTGGAGGCAGACACCCAGGGGGCCCCATGGCAACAGAGGTCGTAGCCCCAGGCAGGCAGCCCCTCTGGTGGTGGGGCTCCCTGGAGGCAGCCGAGCCACAGACGACGGCTGACACCACTTCCCACAGCCACTCAGAGCCTTGTGCCCTGGACATGCCCCCCACCCACACATCCCAACTCAGCAGGCTGCGGGAAGGAGACGGGTATCTCCCGAGGGTCTAGTCCAGCAGGATGGCCAGGGTGGAGGCCGTCCCTCCAGCTGATGAAGTGACATGCAGGCCCCCATGGGACGCAGAGAAAGGGCGGCTCTGCACCGCATGGCCAGGGCTCCGGGAAAGCAGCCGATCACCAGGGCGAAGCCAGACCCTCCCATGTCAGCCTCCTGACACTTGGGGCAGGGGCACTGAGGCCGCCTCACCTCCCAGGGCAGGAAAGTGGACAGACGAGCCAGGGTGCTCCTCGCCCTTGGAGGCCCAGCCTCTGGCATAAGGACCTGCAGGGGCGGCTGGGGTGCAGCCTGCCCGCTCGGAGGGCACAGTCACCTGCTTCGGATCCCTCCCCTTGTCCTTGTCCTTCTCCTTGTCTCTGATCTTGTCCTTGTCTCTGTCTCTGCTTTTCTCTTTCTCTTTTTTAGGCAACAATACGTGTGAGCTTGCCACTGCGGAAATTCTACTTCCTGAAGAGAACTTTCCTGCTGTCGCGAGAGAAACCTGTGAAAAGAAATCCAAATTTGCAGCGTTAATGTCTGACTGCAGCAGTGAAATTAAAAGACACTTACTCCTTGGAAGAAAAGCTATGACCAACCTAGACAGCATATTAAAAAGCAGAGACATTACTTTGCTGACAAAGGTCCATCTAGTCAAGGCTATGGTTTTTCCAGTAGTCATGTATGGATGTGAGAGTTCGACCATAAAGAAAGCTGAGTGCGGAAGAACTGATGCTTTTGAACTGTGGTGTTCAAGAAGACTCTTGAGAGTCCCTTGGATAAGGAGATCCAATCAGTCCATCCTAAAGGAAGTCAGTCCTGAATATTCACTGGAAGGACTGATGCTAAGCTGAAGCTTCAACACTTTGGCCACCTGATGCAAAGAACTGACTCCTTGGAAAAGACTCTGGAGCTGGGAAAGACTGAAGGCAGGAGAAGGGGATGGCGCAGAATGAGATGGTTGGGTGGCATCACCGACTCGACGGGCTGAGCTTGAGCAGGCTCCGGGAGGCGGTGGGCGGTCCTCGGGCAGCACAGTCTGCCATGCCTGAGCACCAGTGGCAGGAGCGGGCTTCCCGCCCCAACGCAGACCTGGGCGCCGGTTGAGGGCCCCACGGCCGGGCGCGGCCCGGCCACGGGCACTCAGGGGACCGTCTCCAGGACTCTGGGCCTGCAGATGTGCGTGGCTGACCCTTAAGAAGGGTTTGTCAGTTCCATAAGATGAATTAATGCCTTTAATGAAGAACACACTCGAGTGACTTTTAATGGTCCTCCTAACGGAACTGCAACTGCGTGGTGGAGGAGGGGGCCCTGGGGCGTCTTGCAGACAAGGACGGCCTTCCTCGTCCTTCCCGCTGCCAAATGCCCTGCTGTCCCCATCACATGGCTGGGGGCGGGGGGCGAACTTGCCCCAAGAAGAGAGGCCTGTCCTGCCAGCACTGTCCTGCCAGGGGTCACAGCCCAGGGAGGTTCCTGAGAAGACGAGGCCACCAGAAGCTGCACGGGGGCCTGCAGACAGGTGGCGGGAAGGCGGCTATGTGAAGGGGTGCAGAGAAGGCTCTGGAAGCCCAGGGGCAGTGCGGTGGGAAGGCAGGTGTTGGGGGTGGTTGGGCAAAGGCACTGGCCTGAGTCTGGCAGAGGAGGAAGCCCCCTCGAGTCTCCAGAGCCGGGGGCAGGGGGCACTGTGGAGGAGGGGAGGGACGTGGCCCCAGGAGAGACCAGAACCCCCGGGAGCACGGCAGGGGCCTCACCTGCCAGACGCGGTGCAGTAAGGCGTAGGCCGTGAGGCAGTGGTCCTGGTGGCCAGCGCTGCTTGGGGTCACCACCAGGGCCAGCAGCGTGTAGGCGCGGGCCAGAGTCTCCAGCTGCCGCACATTCTGCAGCTCCTGCAGAGAGGGGGGCCCCGGGTCCCCTGGGCCCTCCACGGCCCCCAGAGGGGACGCCTGCTCGTCTGGAAGACAGGGCACTGCTGGCGTCCCCACTGGCCCAAGGCCCGCTGGCCCCCAGCCTGGGGCTGCTTCTCTTCCAGAGGGAACAGCGCACCCCTCCCTGAGCTTAAGGTCGGCCTCAGGGACAGGCCTCCCAGGGCTCCCCCGGCCTGTCTGCGGCGACACTGGCCACATCCCAGGCTGGGGCAGGGCTGGGCTCTGGGGTCTACTTGGAGCACCCCCACCCACCATGCTTCCCTCTAGCTGGCTGAGCTGAGCCTGCGGACACACCCAGAAGGGGCTCGACACCAAGCGGACGAGCCCTTGAGCCTCTAGCTCATGCAGACAGGAGGCAGCCCCTCTCCCACCCTGAACCCGGCAGGTCTAGAAAGCGGCTGCCTCAGGGCTGGGAATGCCGGTCAGCGGCCCTGGGCCCCTCTGCGGCTCTGAACACCATCCTCCTGCGGGGCGGGGCCCGGGGCGGGGTGGGGCGGGGCGGGGCGGGG
>SJYC01084199.1:0-13624 GCA_006408675.1 Madoqua kirkii | reverse complement strand
AGTGCTGGCACAGAATTCATAGGAACAGGTGGGTTTAGGCTCATGATCAGATAAAGTGGCCAACATCTGACACGCAGGAACCATGTGGGTTCTCCCCCCACCTCAGCCAGCGCAACGCGGAACCACACGCTTGGGCTGACAGGGCTCCTCACAGTCAGGTGCAGCTCGGCACCTCCTAAGCTGACTGGCGCCACTGCTCAGGCATCACAGACAGAAATGCACCACTTAGCCCCTCCTCTCCAGCGCTCACTTTTTAACTTCCTGCATTCCTCATTACTCTCTCGTCATTTAAATTCTCAGGCAGCTGAAAGGGTGCCTTTTCGACCACTCGAAACTTCAGGAAGTAATCTTTCCTCAAAACACTGCTTTGCTCAATTCTAGTGTCTTGTTTTCCCTATAATTTGAGTTTTTACAGCTGCTCACACTGTCGCCATCTGAGGTATACTCAGCACATGGAGCAAAGTGTAGCCGGGGCACCGGGTGCGCCAGGGGGCACAGGTTCCCCACAGCCCGGCTCCTCGCAGGTCCTGAGCGTCTGGGCTGCCGTCTGTGTCTCCCCTGGCCGCACCAGCAAACGGTCTGAACTGCTGGGTCTAGAGCTCAGCTTAGTAATTACATATAGTCACATTTTGTTCACTATTTTAAATCAGAGTCTGTCTCCCACAGACCCTGCAGTGCCTGCGGGAGCAGCGGCTGCTCGAACCCACGTGCTCAGCCTTCCCAGTGTGCACCTCGGCCCTACGCTAGCAGCGACGGGCTGCTGCATTTCTTAGCAGATAGTCATCTTCTCTTAGAGATAAATCATAAAGTGTTTACTGTCTTAAGATCACTTTTTCCCGCAGAGATGTCTCTCCGGTTTCTTGGCTGCAGAAGCGTGAGTACCTGCCAGTAGGAGCCGGAGCGCAGACCCTGGGCTTGGTCTCCTGTGAGCACAGCGGGGGTCGCGGGCTGCTCGCGAAGGGCCCACTCCGTGCCCACCCTGTGCTCAGTGCTGAACTGGCACTGCCCGTGCTTACGGCCGTGACTCTGCCAGCTCTACAGAGGCTGCAGAGCACCTGACAGCACGGCGCTTCCCAGCTACAAACCTGGGAGGAAGTTCCCTTCCGTCATCCCTCCGCTTTGGAAGTCGGCCGTGGGCCACTGGTGCAGCAGCAGCGTTCCGCCTTTCTCCTGAAGCAAAGGCAGATCAGCACAGGCGTCAGCGCTGCGATTCTATTTCATCAGTTTGCTTTCATTTGGCTCCACAGCGAATTATGGAAACCACAGCCAAACTTCTGAAATACTGAGTCCCAAGAAGTGGGATCACATTTTGTTCCAGTTCAAGGTTCACTGACTTAGAACCAGCGCACACACAGGCACACAGGCGCGCACACACAGGCGCGCACACACAGGCGCGCACACACAGGCGCACACAGGCGCACACACAGGCACACACACAGGTGCACACAGGCACACACAGGCACGTGCACAGGCGCGTGCACAGGTGCACACAGGCGCGTGCACAGGCACGTGCACAGGCGCATGCACAGGTGCACACACAGGCGTGCAGAGGTGCATGCACAGGCGCACGCACAGGCGTGCGCACAGGCACGCACAGAGGCGTGCACACACAGGCACACACAGGCGCACACACACAGGTGGGCACAGGCGGCACAGGCGCACAGACCAGCCCCTCGACACAGCTCATGGCTTCCAATGACACAGAGCGTCCGAGGCAGCCTTACAGCTTTGAATCAACGGAATCAAGAGCACATTAGGAAAATGTAACGAAACACGACAAACGCAGGGCTCGGGGGAAGATCATTGCTGCAAACACCAGCACTGAGAAAGAAGACAGACCTCAAACCAACAATCTACCTTTACACCTTAAGGAATGTGGGGGGAAAAGCTAAATCCAAAGTTGGGGGTGGTCATTAAATACAGAGCACAGAAAACAACAGGAAAAAGACAATGCAAGATCAACAAAGTGGACAGGCCTTTAGCTAGACCGAGAGAGAAAGAAAGAAAAGGCACGAGGAGCCAAAACCAGAACCGGAAGCGGAAACAGCAGTACCAGCCCGAGGGGGACAGAAAGAACTGCTGCGTCAGCAGAGCATCAGCCAATCAGCAACTCCGCTCCAACGAGCCAGAGGCGCACCTGAGACAGCGAATCCCTCCGAACCCTCAAACCGCCTACCCTGACTCAGGAAGAAACAAAAAACTTCAAGAAACTTTTAACAGTCAAGTCTGAATCAGTAATCAGAAACCTCCCAATAAGGAAAATTCTTCGACAAGACGGCTTTCATGGGTGAATTCTATCAAACATTTTGAAAAAGAACCACACTGACCCTTCTCAATTCTTCAAAAAACTGAAGACGAAGGAATAATTCTTAACTCATTCTATGAGACCAGCATTGCTTTGACAGGGGGTCCAGGTAAAGACACCACAAGAAAAGACAATGACAGATGAATATCCTTTATGAATACAGAGGCAGAAATTCTCAGCAAAATATGCTGCTGAATCTCAAGCTGAATCCAACAATATGGTAAAACATCATTCACCATGAGCAAGTGAGCGCTCTCCCAGGCACACAAGGTAGCCCCACACAGAGACCACATCCTATTAACACAAGGAATAGAGGAGAAAACCGCACGCCCATCTCAACTGATGGGGAAAAGGCCCTTGCAAAATCCAAAAAGTGTCATCACACCTTCCAGAAAACTCAACGCAATAAAGCTATGAGACAGTCACAGCCAGCGTGGCGCTCGGGGCGGCCACGACCGCCCTCCCACCTGACGACGGGGCAGCGGGGAGGCTGCGCCGCAGCGGCCCAGACGCCTTCCCTCCCTCGGGGGCCTCGCTGGGCCCTGCGTGGTCCTTGCCCCCAGCCTGCCTGCCCTCCTCTCTCATACTGGAGCCGCCCGCCTGCCCCGCTGGGGCCCCAGCGACGTCACCCCCTCGCCCCGGGCGGCCTCCGCGCGCCTCCCCTCGCGGCGCCGCGGCGCCGGCCTCCCCGGGAGCAGGCAGGACGCGCGCCCAGCACCTGCTTCTTGGCCTCCGTCTTGTTGATGATGCTGATGATCCGCTGGGTGGCGCTCTTGCACTTCTTCCGGCTGCCCGCGGAGGCCAGCAGCGGGAGGCAGGCGTTCCAGTAGTGCCGGGCGGCCAGCATCACCAGGGCGCTGCTCCCCGCGATGCCTGCAAACCTGCGGGGAAGGCCTGGCCTGGACTGGCGCTGGGGGTGGGGGCCAGGTCAGCTCCGCGGGGCCTGGACGGGCTCCTCCCCGGCAGTCATGCTGTGCCCACGCACCACCCTCCGCTCCCGGTTTCTTGGGCCCATCCCAGTTCAGCCGTTCATGCAGCCCGGGACCCCGGGGGTGGACTGGGGATCGCTGCACGGGGCAGATGACGACCCTGGCCACAGGGCCCCAGGGGAGGGGCGGGCCTCGGGGACAGTCCCCGCGGAGCACCATGAGCCGTGGTCCCCAGCATCTCCACCCACGCGAGTGGCCCTCGAGAGCCGAGGCGCACCTGGCGCTCTCGATGAAGGCTTTGGCGGCCGCCAGGCGCAGCTGCTTCCGCCCCTTGAGATTCTCCATGATGCTTCTTCCCTGGATGCAGGCCACCGAGCTCAGCATCTCTGCCAGTAGCTGAACCTCCACCCTGGAGACAGATAAGCGCCTCGGCTCGCAGGAGGCTCCACGGGGAGGAAGGTACTGCAGAAGGGAGAGCCCCAGGAGCCTCCTGGTGGGGCAGGGTGCTGGGGGCGCCCAGGGTTAGCCGTGAACGTCCCGGAACCAGAACTAACCGCCGAGTCCAGCCAACCCGCAGAGCCAAGAGACAGAAGCGCAAACTGATGTCTGAAAGACTGCTTTGTAGGCTGTCTTCCACGGCAACGTGAATGCAAGGCCCGGCCCCAGGCGAGGTCCGGCCCTGCAGGAGCAGGGGCCCCTGTCCCCAGTGCCACAGAGCAGACTCGTTCCGCGGCCTTCGCTCTGTGCTGAGAGCTGAGAGCCTACAGTTCAGACTCTGCCACATCAGGCGCCACGCGCGCTCTCCTCTCAGCAGCTTGAGCACTCACAAGACGTGCCTTCCTGCAGCTTGGCCTGGGGGCACCAGACTCACTCCAGGAGAAAAGCACTGGCTCCTGGGGAGACCCACCTCCCCGTGGCCGGGACACCCCGCAGCCAGGGACCTGAATGCAGGAGCCGCCAGCTCCTCGGCCACCCTGTCCATCAGGCGTCCAGGGGAGAAAGGCTGCTCATCGGCCTGCAAGGATCAGGGTCTGCAGCGCCGGGTCAAGTCCACTCTAGGGATGAATGGCAAGCTGGCTCCGTCCCCCGGGAGGTGGGGGAGAGCCCGCCCGAGTGGCCCTTGGTGTCCTGGAGACCTGAAGACCAGGACAGGGTCTGTGGGGAGTCTGTCAAGGGCAGCTGGGTGACCTGCTGAGTGTCCTCTTGTTCTGTCTGCCACTGGAGGAGAATGTTGAAATCTACAGCTGTGACTGTCTAATTCTTTGATTTTTGAAGCTCTGCCGTTAAGTGCATGCACACTTAGGATTTCGCATTTTCTTGCTGATGGAGCCTTTTCTTTGATCACACTCCCTACAGCGCCACCAGTGCTGTTGCACCCGAGGCCGGCAGAGGCCGCCTTCTGCCCTTTAAACTATTCCTCCAGGTCTTTGTATCTGGAGGGTCTCTCTTGAAAATGGCTTCCAGTTGGGTCTTGCTTTTTGTATCCAGTGGGACAACCTCTGCATTCTCCCTGGAGTGCTGGTCCGTTACTCCTAACGCCGTTTTGGACGTGGTCAGGCGCAGGCTTCCACTTTGCTGCTTCCTTTTGTCTCGTGTGTCCCGTTTCTTTCCACCCCCTTTGGGATTAATTGAGTATTTTTTAGTATCCAACTCTCTCTCTCCACTGGGTTTTCCATTATAAGCCTTTGCTTTCTTGTGTTTGTAGTACTTGCCTAGTGATCAGGTACACCCTTCATGGATCAGTGTGGTTAACTGACGTCACGCCACTGCACGGATGTCAGGTCTCGATGAAGGCTTTGGCGGCCGCCAGGCGCAGCTGCTTCCGCCCCTTGAGATTCTCCATGATGCTTCTTCCCTGGATGCAGGCCACCGAGCTCAGCATCTCTGCCAGTAGCTGAACCTCCACCCTGGAGACAGATAAGCGCCTCGGCTCGCAGGAGGCTCCACGGGGAGGAAGGTACTGCAGAAGGGAGAGCCCCAGGAGCCTCCTGGTGGGGCAGGGTGCTGGGGGCGCCCAGGGTTAGCCGTGAACGTCCCGGAACCAGAACTAACCGCCGAGTCCAGCCAACCCGCAGAGCCAAGAGACAGAAGCGCAAACTGATGTCTGAAAGACTGCTTTGTAGGCTGTCTTCCACGGCAACGTGAATGCAAGGCCCGGCCCCAGGCGAGGTCCGGCCCTGCAGGAGCAGGGGCCCCTGTCCCCAGTGCCACAGAGCAGACTCGTTCCGCGGCCTTCGCTCTGTGCTGAGAGCTGAGAGCCTACAGTTCAGACTCTGCCACATCAGGCGCCACGCGCGCTCTCCTCTCAGCAGCTTGAGCACTCACAAGACGTGCCTTCCTGCAGCTTGGCCTGGGGGCACCAGACTCACTCCAGGAGAAAAGCACTGGCTCCTGGGGAGACCCACCTCCCCGTGGCCGGGACACCCCGCAGCCAGGGACCTGAATGCAGGAGCCGCCAGCTCCTCGGCCACCCTGTCCATCAGGCGTCCAGGGGAGAAAGGCTGCTCATCGGCCTGCAAGGATCAGGGTCTGCAGCGCCGGGTCAAGTCCACTCTAGGGATGAATGGCAAGCTGGCTCCGTCCCCCGGGAGGTGGGGGAGAGCCCGCCCGAGTGGCCCTTGGTGTCCTGGAGACCTGAAGACCAGGACAGGGTCTGTGGGGAGTCTGTCAAGGGCAGCTGGGTGACCTGCTGAGTGTCCTCTTGTTCTGTCTGCCACTGGAGGAGAATGTTGAAATCTACAGCTGTGACTGTCTAATTCTTTGATTTTTGAAGCTCTGCCGTTAAGTGCATGCACACTTAGGATTTCGCATTTTCTTGCTGATGGAGCCTTTTCTTTGATCACACTCCCTACAGCGCCACCAGTGCTGTTGCACCCGAGGCCGGCAGAGGCCGCCTTCTGCCCTTTAAACTATTCCTCCAGGCTTTGTATCTGGAGGGTCTCTCTTGAAAATGGCTTCCAGTTGGGTCTTGCTTTTTGTATCCAGTGGGACAACCTCTGCATTCTCCCTGGAGTGCTGGTCCGTTACTCCTAACGCCGTTTTGGACGTGGTCAGGCGCAGGCTTCCACTTTGCTGCTTCCTTTTGTCTCGTGTGTCCCGTTTCTTTCCACCCCCTTTGGGATTAATTGAGTATTTTTTAGTATCCAACTCTCTCTCTCCACTGGGTTTTCCATTATAAGCCTTTGCTTTCTTGTGTTTGTAGTACTTGCCTAGTGATCAGGTACACCCTTCATGGATCAGTGTGGTTAACTGACGTCACGCCACTGCACGGATGTCAGGAGACCACCACACGCGCGTCTCTCAAGCCCGCCCTCTGTGCAGCCACCGTGGCACACTTTCCTTCCGCATCTGTCGATGATCTCACAGCACAGTCTACGTTTGTTTTAAAGCAGCACGTGCCTTTTAAGGGCTTGCCAGGTGCTGCTGGTGGCAAAGAACCTGCCTGCTGATGCAGGAGATGTAAAAGATGCAGGGTTGGTCCCTGGGTCAGGAGGACCCCCTGGAGCAGGGCACGGCAACCCACTCCCGTCTTCTTGCCTGGAGAATCCCCGTGGACAGAGGAGCCTGGTGGGCTACAGTCCACGGGGTCGCAGAGAGTCAGACACGATGGAGCGGCCGAGCATAGCACACAGTCCAGTGTCTTTCAAGGAACTGAAGGGGGAGCACCATGCACGCTCAGCCGCTCACCCACCACTCGGGCGCTCGCCGCTGCTTCCCGCGCGGAGTCTCCCTCAGGGAGCACCCTC
The DNA here is from genome assembly GCA_006408675.1 of Madoqua kirkii. Taxonomy (NCBI): domain Eukaryota; kingdom Metazoa; phylum Chordata; class Mammalia; order Artiodactyla; family Bovidae; genus Madoqua; species Madoqua kirkii. The sequence continues at coordinate 6,644 of SJYC01084199.1, read as the reverse complement.
CTCCAGGCAGGACAACCTCCCGGGCACACTGTGCTCTGCATTGCCTCTGCTGGGGATGGAGTCCCTCAGCTTTAATGAATCTAAAATGTCTTGATTTTGCCTTCATTTACTGAAGACTGTTTTTGGTGGACGTAGAGGTCTAGACCAACCAGGCTTTTCTTTCTTGCCACTTACAAGGGGCCGCATGGCTCCCGAGGAGACCTTGGGCCTCGTCCGTGGGTGCGATGTGTCTGCTTCCCTTCAGGGTTTTCCTGTCGCCTCCGAGTGTGCAGTCCAGCGACCTGACTACAATAAACACGGGTGCGGTTTCCTTTATATGTTTATCCTGCCTGGGGTTCACTGAAAACCCTGGATGTCTATGTTGATATCTTTAATTCCGTCCAAGACAGTTTCCACCTTGCTCTCTGGCCTCTGGCCTTCCAAGACCCACCTGCGCTTGTGCGGCTGCGGCTGCCTCCCCCGAGTCGCTGCTCCTGTTCTCGGTTCCCTCCTGTGCTTCGGGTCCCATCGTCTGCTGGCCAGTGTCCAGGCCCTCCCAGTGATGGGTCCATGTCAGGGATCATACTCGTAACTGCTAGAATTTTCCCCAGTTCTTTGTTATAGTTCCCATTTCTTTGTTGAAATTCCCTGCCTGTACACTAATTTGTCTATGAAAATCCTTTCTTTCTTGTATTTATAGTTATGGTTTTAAGGCCATCGTCTGCTGACTCCAACACCCGTGTCACAGCTGAGTCTGCTGGGCCACCCGTGTTTTCAGTTTCCCGCGTGTCTAGCGGCTTTTGCTGCTGTGCTGGGCACTGGGGCGGGGGGGGGGCTGTATTGCTCAGATCATGGCTGAGATAGCCTCCTTTAAAGGGAGATTCGGTTTCACTGTGCAGCCGGCAGCCAGTGAATTTCCTTGTGGCTCATCCTTGTAAGACTGAGCTCTGGGTCAGGCTTTGCGGTACGTCTTACAGCTCTGCCCCGAAGGCCTGCCCTTCCTAATAGGAAAGGTTCAGTGGACGCTCCCTGACTCCTGGGTCGGCACAGGAACTCCATCTCTGTCACTTGCTTCTGCCAGGCATGCATCGCGCCTTCTTGCCCCAGGAGCCGCCTCCCGCCCCGTGTCCTGTGGGGTCCAGCTGCCCCGGCAGCCCCCGGCTTTGATCTCCGGCCCCCTCGACTGTCTCTTCTGTCCGGCTCCTCCACCTCCCTACCCCAGGCAGAGGCTGCCTGTGCGGGTCATGTCTGACGGTCTCTTCCTGCAGGAAGCGCTGCTTTGGGCCATCTGCTGGCCAGTGTCTGGAAACAGACGTTTCATGTATTTTACCAAGTTTTACAATTTTGCTTTAATAGCGCAAGCATACGAGATCCATCATGCATCATGGCTAGAACTGGCAGAAAAAGTGACTCAAGTTCATACATGAAGACCCAACAGTGACGACGACTATGTCAGATAAAGATGCTAAAAAAAGCAGGAAGGTGGCCTCTGCCGGTTGACTTTAGGGGCCGATGTGGAGTTTACATTTCACATCAATAGTATAAACATGAAACGGATTCTGGCAATTACACACTTGCCCTGGAGGAGGGCATGGCAACGCACTCCGGTAGCCTTGCCTGGAGAATCCCGAGGACAGAGGAGCCTGGCGGGCTGCTGTCCCTGGGGTCGCAAAGAGCACAGCCATGCGAGCTCCACCGTGTGCCAGGCGTCCACGTGAGAATTCTAGGTGACCAGCGACAGCACTGTTTTTCACCAAGATCCGAAACCTATTTGCACTATTGTTGTGAAATGCCATCATAAAAATTACTCTGTGACCAATTCCACACTGTTCATATCTTTCAAAATAGAAAAAAAATCGCATGAAAATTTGAAATGTGTATATGCATGTGTGTGTCCGTGTGCCTGTGTGTGTGTGTGTGTGTGCGTGTGTGTGTGTGTGTTTTTAAGGTGAGTCATTTGCAGGACATGCCCCAGGGCTGAAGCTGACTGGGGAGCTTGCTGACTAGGGCCAGGGCAGGGCTGTGAGCGGCCGGCAGGGCCGTGTGAAGTGTGGCACGCCCTTTAGAGACCACTGGCCTCTGCCTCTGCAGCCTCCCAGCGCCCAGCTCCAGGCCTGCAGACAGCCCGGGCTCAGTGTGGGTGAGAGAAGGGTCTAGTCCACGGTCAAGCCCCGGGAAGGGTGGCCCCACTGAGTGCAGAGACACTGACCACCACGAGAGGGCAGCACTGGTCTACAAACGAGTCCTCAAAGGTCACGTGAAGCCCAAGCTGCCAGTCTCAGCACCTGCCGTTTATTGCACATGTAAACACTTATATTTAGAGCCTAGTTTCTTAGGCTAGGAGTTGCTGTTTTAAAATAAAACTCAATTTAAGAATCACTGATGAAACAAAGGTGGACGGGCGCCCCCCCCGCGCCCCCGGGCCTTGAGACGCTCTGCTGTGCCTGCCGAGAGCGGTGACGTCAGCCTCATCAGTCACTGACGACAGCGCCGCGCTCCCCTCTAGCAGCTTTTTCTTTCTTTTAAAATTAGCTTCTGAATGTTTACCAAGGAGGCACCTGCTGCGTGCTTAAGAGCTTTCCACCCAGCTCCGGTCTGCCCCCAGGAGAACTGACCCCAGTCTCCGGCTCTGTGTTCTGGCGGATACATTTTTCTCTCCAAAAAAGGGGCCGCCTTCTTGGTCTCCCGGTTTATGAATCTCACGCGTAACCGACAGGAGTCTCACCATGGTGAACACGGAGCACGGCCCCCGCAGACCGGCCTTCTGCCCTCTGCCCGACTTACGGGCACAACTGCCCGACATCGCTTTCATTTCCACTCATTATCTCTGTACCTCGGGGTAGCCTGTGGCCCCCCAAGCGGCGCTCCACTGCTCAGCTTCCCAGCTGCGGGTCTCACACGCCTGTCCCCCTCTCTTCCCGCGGCTGAAATATGGTAGCTGTCCGTTCACTGTATTTTCGTGCTGTCAAAATCGGTAGCCCGTACGTTTTATTGGGCAACCACGGATAAAGCTTCTTTGTCAAAATGCTAGTCCTAACACAGAAATAGCAACAGACACCACGAGAGCGTCAGCTCAGGCAGCGCATCACCTCCGCGCCTCCTGGCGTTTCCGTCCTCTTTTCTCCCTTCCTCCTCCTCTGGTCCCGCCCCTCCGTCCTGGCAGAGGCGCCGCAGCCAGCAGCACAGCTGGGCAGCTCTTCTGGATTGAACCCCTTATCTGCAGCGTCCGCCATCTTTTCCTTTTTTGGTTTACTCCTTCATTTTCCCAGAGTGTATCCTCAGGTAACTTTCTAGGAACAGATGTATGGCGAATAGGTCTTCTGTTTAAAAGCAGCTTTCTTTACGCGGCTGCCTGAAGGGTTGCGTGAGCTAGAATTACAGGGAGAAATCCACTTCCCCTTAGACCACTCGACTTTCTTTTAGTTTAAGTGATGGCTCCTGAGAAGACTGCTGCATTTCTACTTCCTACTTCTTTGCCGATCGCTTCCTTCTAAAAGCTACAGGATACGCTTCTTACGACCTGACTATCCTGTGACGCATTTGGCAGTGAGCATCTCTTTGTGCTTCTCACTGGTTGGAGCGTTGGGGAGTCAGTCGTGAGAGTGAGTCCCCTGCGCAGGGAGCTCTTTCCCTACTTGCCCTCTTAAGAACCCTTTCCTCCCTCTCCCTGCAATTCCAATAGCTGGTGTTGGAGCTCCAGTCCAGCTCCCACACAGCCTCTGGCTTTTCCGTCACGCTTTCTGTCTGTCCTTCATATATTTCCTGAGAGATTTCCTCACACTTCATCTCTAGTTGTTCATTGACTTTATTTTCACTTTCAGAAATTACCTTTCTAATTTTCAGGAGCTCTTTAATCCTTTCCCTTTTGCTTCTTATTCCTTTTCCATAATAAGTAAAAAGTGTTAGTTGCTCAGTCGTGCCCGACTCTTTGCGACCTCATGGACTGCAGCCCACCAGGCTCTTCTGTTCGTGAGATTTTCCAGGCAAGGACGCTGGAGTGAGTTGCCATTACCTTCTCCAGGGGATCTTCCCAACCCAGGAATTGAACCCGCACTACAGGCAGAATCTTTACTGACTGAGCTACAAGGGACATCCTTTTCCATAATACTACATTTTAATTTTCAAATGTTACATCTTCTCAAGATATTGGAAGTTATTTACTGTTTTAATGTTCACTCAGATCATCATGTGATCTGTGGAATGAATCACAGAGGCCTCAGCCACAGCTGAGTTGGGCCAGGCCTGTGGGGGAGGTCCATGCCCCTCATGTACCTCAGTTACCCCAGACAGCAGGGCGTGCACTACAGGCAGAATCTTTACTGACTGAGCTACAAGGGACATCCTTTTCCATAATACTACATTTTAATTTTCAAATGTTACATCTTCTCAAGATATTGGAAGTTATTTACTGTTTTAATGTTCACTCAGATCATCATGTGATCTGTGGAATGAATCACAGAGGCCTCAGCCACAGCTGAGTTGGGCCAGGCCTGTGGGGGAGGTCCATGCCCCTCATGTACCTCAGTTACCCCAGACAGCAGGGCGCCCCGCCCACACGCCCCAGACAGGAGGGCGCCCCCACCACACGCCCCAGACAGGAGGGTGCCCCCCAGCACACGCCCAGACAGCAAGGCACCCCCCACCACACGCCCCAGACAGGTGCCTCTACTTCCTGTCCAGATGGAGGCAGAAAAAGTGCCTCCGCCCCTCCCATTCTCTGGCAGCCCAGCCAGTAGAGACGGTCACAGGCAGCCCAAAGGAAGCCCTCTGCACTTCAGACCCCCGGCTCCTCCAATGACCTGGTCACTGCAGGCCCTCTTGACACCCCTTGTCCATAGGAAAGCAAGCTCCCCTCGTTTCCTGGATTTTCTGTCGTCCACCAGTCTGCTTTTACCTAAGTGCGATTCTCCTGCTGTTCCCTGAAAGAACCTGCCTTTACTAGGAGATGATTGGCCGTCACGGCACTCTCTTCCTAAACAGTTTTCCTTAGTTCTTCCTGTTGGCGTTCCCTTTAAAGCTGAAACCTTTTCAAAACTCTGAGAAACCTCAGTTCATGCGTGATGAACGTGGCTTACTTGCTGATGGGCGCAGCTTTACAGTCGTCAGCGGACACTAGTGTCTGGCGGGGAACCCCAGGAAGCCTTCCGGGAAGAGCCCCAAGTCCCCGCCTGGCGTCAGATGTCCCGCTAGACACCGGGTACTCTGTGTGTCACCCCCACGCCTTCTCTGTCTCCCCACACTGGGCACCTGGGCTGGCCGCCCCCTCATCTTCCCTAAGCCCGTGGCCCCTTCTGATGCACCCCACCCTGCAGTGAGGCCAGGGTGCAGCGTCTGGAAATCTGTCACAAGCAAAAACTTGGATCCGGCCCTGCACTACCAGCCCAGCCGTGCTGCCACAACGGGTGAGTTCCTGACTAGGGGTCCAGGACCCCCTCTTTTAGGAAATAAACTCAGGGAATAAGCGGAAGAGAAGAGTCTCAAGGAAAACAGTCTTCACAGCAGAAATACTCATGACAGCAAAGAAGGCAGGCGCGAGTGCTCCGCCTGCGAGCTGAAGGAAGCCTGGGCGCAGGGCCACAGAGAGGCTTCCAGGAAGCGTCCAGGCCGCACGGGCCCCGGAGAGCCGGCTGCGGCAGCACTCAGTGGAGAGGAGCCAGGCTGGGGGGGGGACATTTTCCTTCCACCATAATCACCACTTAGTTACTTCTGAATTTACTTGGCCTCCTAAGTCACTGGCTCAAAACCCCTTTAAACAAAGCCTCCTCTCTGGAGCCGTGGGTTGAGCTGTGAGACTCTTTCCACATCTCTGCCCCCAGGATGCTGCTGAGAACAGCTTCTCAGGGCCCCCGGATGAGGTGTCGTCCTGGCAGACACGGGGCTGGGGAGGTGGGGCGGCTGTGGGGCCCATCTGGTGGGGGCTGAGCCCCAGTGGAGGTGCCTCATCACAGGGGCACAGGCCAGGCCCGAGGTGACTCACGGATTGAAGGTCCGAAGGCACTTGATGCCCATCTGGATGGCCTTCTGTGAGCACGCCATGGTGGCCTCGTGGTCGCGGGCCACGTAGGTGAAGTGGGTCAGCCGCGTCAGGGTCTGCAGCTCCACCAGCGGGTCGGACCAGGTGCACTCTGAGGCCATCTTCACCAGCTGCTGGCGTGCAGGAGGGGGCGTCTGTGAGTGGGGATGTCTCTGCTGCCAGCACGCAGGCTGACCTCCCCTGGGTCCACTGGTCATGTGGTCTTGGCTGAGCCACCCATGAGGGTGAAGCACTAGCTGCCAACCTTGGCCAAGCGCAGCTGGGCTGGCAGCTGGGGGCAAGTGTCCCAGGGTCCACACTACCTTCCTGCCACACGGGAGGCCCTGCCCTGGGGGTAGTGTGGAGAAGCACAGACACAGCCCTCAGGAAACCTGACTCGGAGGCCCTGAGGGAAGCTCGGCGGTGCTGGAGGCGGATGAGTGCCGGGCTGAAGACACAGGTGGGGCTCTGGCCACAGGGCTGGGCCTCTACATTCCTTGTCTCAACAACAGGACTCAAATAAGCACCCGGAGTCGGGCAGGTCTGTCAGGGCACAGCCCCTGCATATGCCCACCAGACACCGAGTGACACTGACCTGGGCTGGAGGAAGGGGACACCTGGAGGGAGGGGACAGCTGAGGGGGAGGGGACAC
>SJYC01084197.1:0-53113 GCA_006408675.1 Madoqua kirkii | reverse complement strand
TCACTCTCCTTCATGCGGACTCGGGTGGGGACTCACTCTCCTTCATGCCGACTCGGGTGATGTGGACTCACTCTCCTTCATGCCGACTCAGGTGGGGATTCACTCTCCTTCATGCTGACTCGGGTGATGTGGACTCACTCTCCTTCATGCCGACTCGGGTGGGGAATCACTCTCCCTGCTGACTCGGCCGGGGACTCGCTCTCCTTCGTGTGGTCTTGGGTTGGGTGGTGGCACCAGGTGTTGGTCAGTGCCATCAACACCCATCCTCCTTGGCTGGGATGGCTACCCGAGTCCCCGCCACCGGGAGCTAAAGTCAGGGGATAAGCGGCCCCCGCCCCGGTCGCTGTGGAACCGACGGTGTCCGGGCCCGCATTTTGTGTTCGGTTCTGCAGTGTCCGGCTCTGACTGGCACTGGCCCTGTTCTCCAGCCTCACATCATATTTTTCTGCAGGCTGGGCCATGCCGGGATGTCTCTGATCCTACAGAGCCCTTGTTTTTAGAGAAAGCACGGCCTGCCCAGCCCCCGGCCCCCAGCCTCATTTCCGGGCAGTTGAGAAGCCCCCCAGCCTCACTTCTTCAGCTGCCCTCCCCACGCCGCCCAATCTGCCAGGCAGTACCTCCACAGCGGCCCTGACTTCAGAGGCGGCCTCGGGGTCCAGCGGCGTGTGGAGCGGGTTGGAGCGTGCCTGCTTCCTGGCCTTCTCCGGCACCAGGGCTGGGATCCAGTGGATAATCAGGCCTCGCGCAAGCGCGTTGCACAGCATCGCCAGCAGCAGCGAGTCCCTGCAAGACAAGCACGTCCAGGCCAGGCCGCCCCAGGGGGAGCTGCGGTGGCGCGGTGACGGGCTGGCCACAGGGTGACCTCTGTGCTGCATGGGCAGGACCCCCGGGAGTCCACGGGGCCTGGACGCATGCCCACCACTGGGCCGTCCAGCAGGTCCTCCATCGGGTGCCAGGTAAGCGGACTTGGCCCAGAACCTCCCTGCTTCTCTTTGAAACGCCTCAATGCCAGAACCATCAGAACCGGCAAACATGTCTGATCCGCATGAGCACAGACGGGGACGACCGCCTGAGAAGGAGAGGAACGCCGCCGCCCAGCACCCACGGTCCCGGGGACCCTGCTGGGTCTGGTGCCCAGAGGAGAGCTGAGGGCACCAGGCAGGCCCCTGCCCAGTGGCCCACGCCGGCTGTGTGCTCATGTGCAGACATCTCTGGGTCCTGATTCACTCCAGCCTTCCTACTTCAGGATCTGTCGAAAACCTTTAAATCTGAGTGTTTAGGCTAAAAGCCAAACTAACAAAAACACAAGGCTTCAAAAGCTCATCGTGAGGGAACGCTTTGACCTTTGACCTGACTTGATACTTTCACACTTCTTCCCTGGATAAGGAAACACAGAGACCCAGGTCAGTTTCCTGTCTCTGTGAGACCCTGGCCTCTGCCAACTTTTCCCAGAATCCCTCTGCTTGGAACAGATTGTTACAGGCTGGAATCTGTCTCTTATACACATCTAGATGTGTATAAGAGACAGGCCCCCAACACAGCCCCACCCCCAGGCCGCTGGCAGCACCTGCTCCTCCGTGCCCAGCCGTGGCCCGATCTGCTGCTGCAGGAGCTGCTTGCCCTTCACCCACGTTGCAATGAGCTGCTGCCGGGCACTCACGGGCACCACCTCCTCAGGCTCCATCCCGTTGGTCAGGTTCAGGGCAAACTCGCAGATCTGAAATGGAGGGGCTCTTGTTCACGACACCTGAATCCAAACAGGGAACCTGGGCCAAGACCCCATCTGCAAAAACAAGTGGACCTGGCTCTCGGTCCAGCCAGCAAAGCGGTCCACACAGGCCCAGTCCCGAGGCGACGAGGCGCGGTGGCTGCGGCCACGTCCTCTCGTGCCCTAACCCCGCAGCGAGCCCGGCCCCTGGTGTTGCCATCGGGTCCCCACAGCACCGCTGGTCCCCACGGACCACGACCCAGTGGCTGATGTTGGCTCTAGGGGCCGCACGGCGAGGACCGTGACTGAGGCTGCAGTTCCCTGTCACCAGGGGTGGAACCCCATCACCTGCCACAGGCTTGGCCCCTGTGGCCACCAGGCCACGCACTCACCATGGGCCCCACTGTGCTCCACATTTTCTGAGGTTTCATTTTCCCCCGAAAGTGTAACATGAACACCTGTCTTTCGTGACCCACTCAGGACCCTGCAGCTCAGAAACCCAGGGGGCTGATGGGCCCACCCCTGCTGTTCTTCTGCACAGCCTGGCTGAGGACACCCACTTCCTGGACTAGCCTGGGAAGACCCCTTCCCATCAGACCCCACAGCAGAGGGCATCGCTGATCCCAGATCCAGTCACCTGCCCTCCGTGGGCACACTGGCCTGGCTCTTCCTGCCGGATACCCAGCCACAGGACAGTCGTGCCTCATGCCCTGCACTCCTGGATGGTCTGGAAGCCATCGGACACCAGCAAGGGCAGCCCAGGCTCACCCCTCCCTGTCTGGTGGGATCCCTGGAGCCTCACAAGTCGCTCCCTTCTGCCCTCTGCCCGGGCCCTCACCCACTCTCCCAGCTCTGCCATCCCTCTCAGATAGTGCGGCTAGACCAGCTTGCCCAGGGCCCAGGCGCCCTCGCAGCCTGACATGGCAGCTCCTTTGTCCTTTCTCCTCATCCTGTGTCAGGGCCGGGCCTGCAACAGGGGGCAGAGGTGGTCTTTGTACCCCCGCAGGAGGTGCTGCTCTGGGCCCAGACTTAGGGCAGCCATGGGAACTCACTCTCCTTCATGCGGACTCGGGTGATGTGGACTCGCTCTCCTTCATGTGGACTTGGGTGGGGACTCACTCTCCTTCATGCCGACTCAGGTGGGGACCCACTCTCCTTCATGCCGACTCAGGTGGGGACTCACTCTCCTTCATGCCGACTCGGGTGGGGATTAACTCTCCTTCATGCCAACTCGGGTGATGTGGACTCACTCTCCTTCATGCCAACTCGGGTGGGGATTAACTCTCCTTCATGCTGATTCAGGTGGGGATTCACTCTCCTTCATGCCGACTCGGGTGATGTGGACTCACTCTCCTTCATGCCGACTCAGGTGGGGACTCACTCTCCTTCATGCCGACTCGGGTGGGGACTCACTCTCCTTCATGCCGACTCAGGTGGGGACTCACTCTCCTTCATGCCGACTCGGGTGGGGATTCACTCTCCTTCATGCCGACTCAGGTGGGGACTCACTCTCCTTCATGCCGACTCGGGTGGGGATTCACTCTCCTTCATGCCGACTCGGGTGATGTGGACTCACTCTCCTTCATGCCGACTCAGGTGGGGATTCACTCTCCTTCATGCCGACTCGGGTGATGTGGACTCACTCTCCTTCATGCCGACTCAGGTGGGGATTCACTCTCCTTCATGCCGACTCGGGTGATGTGGACTCACTCTCCTTCATGCCGACTCAGGTGGGGATTCACTCTCCTTCATGCCGACTCGGGTGATGTGGACTCACTCTCCTTCATGCCGACTCAGGTGGGGATTCACTCTCCTTCATGCCGACTCGGGTGATGTGGACTCACTCTCCTTCATGCCGACTCAGGTGGGGATTCACTCTCCTTCATGCCGACTCGGGTGATGTGGACTCACTCTCCTTCATGCCGACTCAGGTGGGGATTCACTCTCCTTCATGCCGACTCGGGTGATGTGGACTCACTCTCCTTCATGCCGACTCAGGTGGGGATTCACTCTCCTTCATGCCGACTCGGGTGGGGATTAACTCTCCTTCATGCCGACTCGGGTGATGTGGACTCACTCTCCTTCATGCCGACTCAGGTGGGGATTCACTCTCCTTCATGCTGACTCGGGTGATGTGGACTCACTCTCCTTCATGCCGACTCGGGTGGGGAATCACTCTCCCTGCTGACTCGGCCGGGGACTCGCTCTCCTTCGTGTGGTCTTGGGTTGGGTGGTGGCACCAGGTGTTGGTCAGTGCCATCAACACCCATCCTCCTTGGCTGGGATGGCTACCCGAGTCCCCGCCACCGGGAGCTAAAGTCAGGGGATAAGCGGCCCCCGCCCCGGTCGCTGTGGAACTGACGGTGTCCGGGCCCGCATTTTGTGTTCGGTTCTGCAGTGTCCGGCTCTGACTGGCACTGGCCCTGTTCTCCAGCCTCACATCATATTTTTCTGCAGGCTGGGCCATGCCGGGATGTCTCTGATCCTACAGAGCCCTTGTTTTTAGAGAAAGCACGGCCTGCCCAGCCCCCGGCCCCCAGCCTCATTTCCGGGCAGTTGAGAAGCCCCCCAGCCTCACTTCTTCAGCTGCCCTCCCCACGCCGCCCAATCTGCCAGGCAGTACCTCCACAGCGGCCCTGACTTCAGAGGCGGCCTCGGGGTCCAGCGGCGTGTGGAGCGGGTTGGAGCGTGCCTGCTTCCTGGCCTTCTCCGGCACCAGGGCTGGGATCCAGTGGATAATCAGGCCTCGCGCAAGCGCGTTGCACAGCATCGCCAGCAGCAGCGAGTCCCTGCAAGACAAGCACGTCCAGGCCAGGCCGCCCCAGGGGGAGCTGCGGTGGCGCGGTGACGGGCTGGCCACAGGGTGACCTCTGTGCTGCATGGGCAGGACCCCCGGGAGTCCACGGGGCCTGGACGCATGCCCACCACTGGGCCGTCCAGCAGGTCCTCCATCGGGTGCCAGGTAAGCGGACTTGGCCCAGAACCTCCCTGCTTCTCTTTGAAACGCCTCAATGCCAGAACCATCAGAACCGGCAAACATGTCTGATCCGCATGAGCACAGACGGGGACACCGCCTGAGAAGGAGAGGAACGCCGCCGCCCAGCACCCACGGTCCCGGGGACCCTGCTGGGTCTGGTGCCCAGAGGAGAGCTGAGGGCACCAGGCAGGCCCCTGCCCAGTGGCCCACGCCGGCTGTGTGCTCATGTGCAGACATCTCTGGGTCCTGATTCACTCCAGCCTTCCTACTTCAGGATCTGTCGAAAACCTTTAAATCTGAGTGTTTAGGCTAAAAGCCAAACTAACAAAAACACAAGGCTTCAAAAGCTCATCGTGAGGGAACGCTTTGACCTTTGACCTGACTTGATACTTTCACACTTCTTCCCTGGATAAGGAAACACAGAGACCCAGGTCAGTTTCCTGTCTCTGTGAGACCCTGGCCTCTGCCAACTTTTCCCAGAATCCCTCTGCTTGGAACAGATTGGGACAGGCTGGAATCCGTGTGTGGGCATGAGGGCATCCAAGCGATCCCCCATGCTGCCCTGTGGCTCAGAGAGGGTGCGTGTCCTGCCTGGGGTACACAGCCTGTAAGACAGAAGCCCCATCCCTTCTGGGTGCCGGTGTCCCCGCATGCCCCTCCCCTGAGGGGACACACGCCTGCCCCCCAGCTCGCAGCCTGAAGCCCAGGGCCTCTGGCAGGGGTAGGACTGAGCCTGGGCAGCCTCACGCACCCACTGTGGCCCACGGCCTTCATGATGCCCAGCAGGTGGTACAAGGCGTCCAGGAGCTCCCGCTGCCGCCCGGCCTTGATGAGGTGGTGGTTGTGGTTCAGCACATAGACCACGGCGTTCTGCACAATCCACGGCTCCTGGATCTCCTGCCCGATGTCGGCGGAACGCAGCCAGCAGTTCATGGCGTACTGCGAGAGGCCCTCTACCCAGCTCCTGTGGGAGGCGTGCGTCAGGCTCTCTGGGAGTCAGACTCTGCCCAAGCTGGCACTCAGATGCCAGCCAGAAGCCGTCCCTGGAGCCAGGGCTCAGAAGGCTGCCTGTAAGGGGCTGCCCATCGTTCTCACTGAAGGACAGGACTGCCTGCTCCCCTGGCCCTCCCATCTCCCTGCCCACCCCTGTCTGAGGCTGGAGCCCCGGGAAGGCCTGCAAGCCGCCCGCCCACCTCCGCACCTGCCTGCTGGCCTCCCTGGTCTCCCGGCCTCCCAGGGCCCGCGGCCCTGACCACACACAGGCCGCCGTCCTCGGCCCACGTGGACACGGGACCTGCTCGCCTCAGCCCAAGGCTTGGCGGACCTTTATTGTAAAGCGCCAGACAGCAGGTACCCTGGGGTTTGACAGCTACACAGTGCCTTCTCTGTTGTGTCCTTTTTGCTACTGAGATTCACCAACTAAAAAATGTCAAAACCACTGTGAGGTGGCGGGCCGTACAAAAGCTGTGGGTCAGATGCGGCCTGGCCCTCTTCCAGGCGTGGAGAGCCCGGCCCTAGCCCCAGGTTGTGCTCTGAAGCCTCCAGACAAACACCGTGGGCACAAAGTCGGGGTCCTTCCCTGAGCCCTTCCTGGGCAATGGGCATGTGGGCCCCCCCAGTGGGCATGTATGAGGGCCCAGCCACCAGGGCAGCCAGCGGAGCAGGCCCGTCTCTGGGGTCAGCAGGCAGCTGGGGCCGCAGCTCCCGCGACGGCCCCACGGACGGCCACTCTCTGCCACGCTCCCTTCGCACTTCACTTCAGGTGGAAACAGCAACACGCCGAAGCTACCATAGCACCGCATTCTCCTGACTGAACGGCACTTGCCTCTCACGTGGACGACGCTTCTGCGGGCTCCCTGGGGACCGCCCCTAGCCCCGCGGGCAGCGCCCCCAGCCCCCAGCTCACAGCCCCAGTCCCCACCGGTACATGATCCACTCGGCGTTGTCCTCCGGGCACTCAGCTATGTAGCCCATCGGGTGCTGGCTCACGTCCTCGGGGGGCGTGGGCTGGTCGTTCAGCTGCACGCCTTCCGACCGCAGCAGGTGGACGGTGGCCTGCGGAGCCGGAGGCCCCTAAGCAGGGGCCGGCACGGAGCCTGCAGGCCTTCCGAACCCCGGGCCCTCCCTGCCCCGGGTATGTCTCCTCCCCCACACACCTGCATCTCAGAGATGCAGCCCCCAGGACAAACGTGCCCCTCACGCCGCAGGGGCCACCGAATCCCAGCCCCTGTCCTCTGCGGCCATGCACGAACACCCTGGAGGTGGCCGAGGCCACTGGGCAGGGTGACAGGACAGAGGCGGGACTGAGGATGGGGGTGGGTGCCTTGCCTGGTGCCCCGGCCCCGCTCACCTGCCCCGCTCGCAGCATCGGCCCGGCCCTCGGAGGTGCCCGGCAGACTCTCACTGAACAAGCCCGGGAGCGTTCTGTCTGGGTTAGGGTGGGCTGCTCCCTCGACCCCCAAAACAAACCACCCTAAGCAGCCTCACCGCTGTGCGCAGCTGCAGGCCCCTGCTCAACCACCTGGCTGGCCTGGGGTCTCTGCATGCTCACGGAGGGGGCCGGGCTCGCTGTAAGGGCTGGGCCCCAGCAGCCTCAGCAGCCTCCGAGATGACAATCAGAAGCCAGGTTTCTCTCTCACACCTGGCTCAAAGTGCTACTGAAGCTACTCGCGGGCCAGGACAGAGCCAGGTCCAGTACCAACCAGCCCCTGGGACCCACATCACTGGGGACTCAGTGCAGACACTCCTTCAAAGTACAATTGACATCAACACTCCTCACAATACATTTTGACATATTTTTCTTCCAGAAAACTTCCCAAGAATGCAGGAAAACTTTCGTAAGCGACAGGCCACTTGGGGAGCAGGGCTGGATGCTGAGGGTCACGTCTGTGCACATACGGGGGACGCACCTCCGCGCTGACGAAGCCCACCTCCGCGAACTTGCGCAGCAGGGTGGGGGACGTCTGCTTCTGCAGGGCGGCTTCGGAGTGGCCCCAGGAGTCCTGCCCCGGGCCGTCCCAGCCCTTCTTCTTCTTGCCTGCAACACCAGAGTGCTGCCCATCAGAGCCTGAAGTGCTCCTCAGGGACAGCCCGGTCCCCAAGAAGGGGGCCAGGGCGAGGAGTGGTTTTTCTGGGAGGCTGACCTCCCAGGTGCAGGGCCTGGGGGCGGCGAGGGCTTCCCAGCCAGCTTGGCCGCAGCAAAACTCCAGCTGGTTCCCCGACAGACAGTGCAGCTCTTGGTTTTCTGTGTGCTGTTCTGCCCCTCAAGAAGCCCCCATCGCTCCCGCAGCACCCACGTCTCCGCCCCCTGGCTCCTCTGGCATGCCCCCGTGTCCTCATCATCCCCAAGACCACCACTTCCAGAGACCTGCAGGCTGGACTCCGCCGGACCCAGGGCTCATGGTGGAGGGCCACCCCCACCCAGCCTCTGCCTGCAGGCTCCAGCCCCATGACCCCTTCCTGAACTCTGGTGGACCCCACAGTGACCCCCACAGTGCCTGGGAAGAGCCTGCCAGCGCAGGTGCCCATATGCGGCTGGAGGGACACACCTCGCTTGAGCCTGGCCAGCTTCTTCACCTTGACGCTGTCGTACAGGAGGCAGAAGCGGCTGGCCGTCCGGCACACGTCCCACACGGCCTGCTTCCGGGCTACCTTGGCCAGCTCCGCCCAGATGTGTATCCTGCACAGGGGTGCAGGCCACACCTGGCTCAGGGAGCCGGCCAGGGGCCCGGGCGGGGCAGGAGGGTGGGCTGGCACTTCGCCCCCCAGACCCGAGGCCCTGCACCCCCCAGGCTGCTCACCGCTCCTTGGCGTTCTGGGCCCCCAAGCGCCGCAGGTGGCCCATGGCCTTGTCCACGCTGAGCGTGTGGTGCCGGGCCTTGGCAAACAGGTAAGTGAAGCGGCCCCGGGTTTTTCCAATGGAAACTGCAGGGGCCAGCAGGACAGGCTGCTGACGCGGCAGGTCAGGGAACACTCCAGAAACCAGCCCACGTGGGACTAGCGACAGGCTGGGGTGGAGCCTCCCACGGGCGATTTTTGATCTTTTCAGGAAAGCTAGGTCTCCCTAAATGTGTCTTGTCCGGGAAGGGACTCCAGGCGCCAAGAGCAGCTGGTGGGCAGAATGACTGCCATCTGTAGCCCCCAGGCTGGCCCCCAACACCCTCCACCCATGCCCAGGTCTCAGGAGCTGGCTGGTGCAGACCCTGCTGAAGCCCCTTGCCGGTCTGCCTGCTTCTCCTGCCCGAGCCCTGGCTGGGTGCATTGCACCAAGCCCCGTGTGTCTGGGGCCCCTACCCTTCAGGGCCCGAGGCCCTCACACCTGGCAGGACAGGAAGGAAACAGGTGGCACTGCCTCCCGCTGGGCGGGGCCGTGCAGGCCCAGGAGACAGGCTTCCCCATGCCCCTCCACGAGTCGGGGCAGGTAGCTGCACACGGGCACAGAGGCCTGTGTAGCGGAGGTGTGGGTGGGCGGGCGCAGACTCCTGTGGGCAGGGGGCTGCCCCTGGCGCTCCCACTGAGGGCACCCGCGCACCTTTGGCCTCGTTCTCGCTGTCGAGCACGATCTGGAAGGTGTCGGGGGCCAGGGCCAGCCCCGCGTTCACCAGCAGCGCCCGCTTCTTGCGCACGCTGTCCTTGGGCGTCGCTTTCTTCGCCTGCAGCGGGGAGGCGGTGTGGTGAGCGGCGCCCGCCCGCCCCGGGGCCTGCCCGGCCGCCCACCCGCCCTGGGGGCAGCGCCCGCGGCACCTGCTCGATGGCCATGGTGGCCCTGTCCTCGTCGCGCGCGGGCGCCTGGTACAGCGTGGTGCACAGCTGCAGGCGGTTGAGGGCCCTCCTGATCTTGTCCTGGTAGAGGCCCAGGCTGTCCAGCAGCGCGGCCTTCCTCAGGTGCTCCATGGCGGGCTCCAGGCAGTCCGTGTCCTCCTCAATGTGCGCCATCTCCACGTGCACCTGGCAGCGGAGCTGCGCCGCGAGGCTGCAGGCGGACGGCGTCACGGCGGGCGGCCCCGCGGGCCTCCCGGCGCCCCTGCTTGCTGGCCCTGCCTGCCGCCTGCCTTGCTGCCAGGACCCACACGGGGGACGAAGAGGAGGGCCCTGCAGACCCCGGGAGGTCTCAGAGACCACTGGTGCGCCGCAAGGCCGGGGGCAGACGGCGTCACAGCGGGCGGCACCGCGGGCGCTTGCGGCGTCACCAGCAAGTGAGCCGTGCAGCCCGAGCCAAGGCTGTATATTGTCACCATGCTTGTTTAACTCATGTGCAGAGTGTATCATGGGAAACATACGCAGAGTGCATCATGGGAAACATACGCGGAGTGCATCATGGGAAACACATGCAGAGTGCATCATGGGAAACATACACAGAGTGCATCATGGGAAACATACGCAGAGTGCATCAAGGGAAACGCTGGGCTGGAGGAAGCAGAAGCTGGAATCAAGATTGCTGGGAAATATATCAATAACCTCACATATGCAGATGACACCACCCTTATGGCAGAAAGCAAAGAAGAACTAAAGAGCCTCTTGATGAAAGTGAAAGAGGAGAGTGAAAAAGTTGGCTTAAAAATCAACATTCAGAAAATGAAGATCATGGCATCTGGTCCCATCACTTCATGGCAAATAGATGGGGAAACAGTGGAAACAGTGTCAGACTTTATTTTGGGGGCTTCAAAATCACTGCAGATGATGATTGCAGCCGTGAAATTAAAAGACACTTACTCCTTGGAAGAAAAGTTATGACCAACCTAAACAGCATATTAAAAAGCAGAGACATTATTTTGCCAACGAATGTCCATCTAGTCAAAGCTATGGTTTTTCCAGTGGTCATGTATGGATGTGAGAATTGGACTGTAAAGAAAGCTGAGTGCTGAAGAACTGATGCTTTTGAACTGTGTGTTAGAGAAGACTCTTAAGAGTCCCTTGGACTGCAAGGAGATCCAACCAGTCCATCCTAAAGGAGATCAGTCCTGGGTGTTCATTGGAAGGACTGATGCTTAAGCTGAAACTCTAATATTTTGGCCACCTGATGAGAAAAACTGACTCATTGGAAAAGACTCTGATGCTGGATAAGACTGAAGGCAGGAGGAGAAGGGGCCGACAGAGGATGAGATGGTTGGATGGCATCACCGACTCAATGGACATGAGTTTGAGCACGCTCTGGAAGTTGGTGATAGACGGGGGGGCCTGGCGTGCTGCAGTCCATGGGGTCGCAAAGAGTCAGACACGACTGAGCGACTGAACTGAACTGAGAGCCAGGCTTTGGCTCGGAGGGCAGGCCCTCTCTGCTCTGAGTCTTTCCATCTCATCTGCGTGGCACACACATCCCAGCTCAGAACAGCCATGCGTCTGCGGGCTGTGGGCCCTGTCTGGCCTTTGTTCCTGTTGTGTCCCTCCTGGAGCCGCCCGTGTCTAAAACAACAGCCTTTGCATCACCAGCACCTGCAGCCCCCGGCACAGCCTCTGTCCTGAGCAGGAGCATCAACAAGGCTGATAACTTGGATCTATTTAAACTTCGATGGGACCCACGTGCCGACCCTCCTCCAGAATGAGGTGAGAGCATCACAGGCTCGGCCTGTAGCCTCGGGGACGAGGAGGCAGAGGTCAGAGCACCTGGGAGTCGTGGGCAGGATAGGGCGTTCGGTTGAGGCCAAGGGTGAGGTCTGAGCCCCTATCAGGGAACTGGGTCCACAGTCTGCCTGGAAGCCTGGATGGTAGCCAGCGACGGGTCCCTTCCCTCTGGGGCAGGGAGAGAGGAGGCCTGCAGAAGGGAGCTGGCCCAGGGCCACGGGGTGTGCTCAGGGCAGCCTGACCCTGAATCCACAATGTGAGACTCGTCCCTGGCTGCACCAGCTGAAGAGCCAGCTGAGGCAAGCCGATTGAGAGTCCCTTGGACAAAAAGGAGATCAAGCCAGTCCATCCTAAAGGAAATCAACTCTGATATTCACTGGAAGGACTGATGATGAAGCTGAAGCTCCAGTACTTTGGCCACCTGATGTGAAGAGCTGACTCACTGGAAAAACCCTGATGCTGGGAAAGACTGAGGACAGGAGGAGAAGGGGACCACACAGGATGGGATGGTTGGATGGCACCATCGACTCAATGGACATGAGTTTGCGCAGGCTCCGGGAGATGCTGAAGGACAGGGAAGCCTGGCGTGCTGCAGTCCATGGGGCCACAAGGAATCTGACAAGACAGTGACTCAACAGCAACACAGCAGGAAGTCCTTCCAGGAACACACTAGCCAACCACTGGCTCAGGGAGGGTTTGAGGGTGAGCAGAGAGCAGATTCAGACGTCAGAACCCGGCCCTGCCAAACCGGGATGGATGAGGTCAGACGAAGAGGACCCGGAAAGAGTAGTTTTCAGAGTCGCTCAGCTTCCAGTGGTGATCGGGTCTCTGCCACGCATAAAGCTGGACCCAACAGCCCCAGGTCTGGGCAGCACAAGGCTGGGGCCCTGGAGCAGGAAACTCGGGAAGGAGCCCATGCTTGCGGCCTCCTGGAGACAGTGTCCTGAGGCACTGTGGGCAGAGTGCGGCCCAGAGCCAGGGCGGAGTGGACCCACGGAGCTGGGGCAGAGGAGTCCAGAGGGGGGCCTCTGCTTGGGGCTGGAGAAGTGGAACTGGACCCAGAACCAGACCAGCCGCTGCCAGCCTGCCCGCCAGAGAGGAGAGAGCTGGGTGCTGCTCTCTGAGCCGACGCCAGCCGAGACGGCACGGGGCTTCTCCCCAGGAGTGCGGGCCCAGGGAGAGCGCTCTTGACCCACCCAAAGAGAACACGGCGCAGGCTGGAAGATACCATGACGTTCCAGAGACAAAGCCGAGGAGACATGAGCCACGTCCCAGCCAGTAACTGAAGTGCCCACGAAAGCAAGCAAAAATCATCACTTTCCTAAAAAGATCACAGAGTCCACAGACTCCACGGGGCAGCAACCACAACGTTCAGTACACAATAAAACGCCGCAGGATATGCCAGGAAACAGGAGAAGGTGGCCCGCAGTCAGGATGCAAGATGGGCCAGATGCTGGGTTTAGCAGTAAATCCTTAATGCAGACATTACAAGACAAAAATAAACATGTTCAAAAAGTTGAAGGAAAACATTGCTAATGAGAGAACAGATAGGGAATCTCAGGAGAGAATAAAAGGAAATATCACAGCAAAAAGTCTGTAATAACGGAAATGAAAAAATTCCTGCTTGAGCCTAACAGCAGATTGGAGAGCAGAAAAAGAGCCAGTGAACGGGAGTCAGATCAATAGAGATTATCCCACCAGAAGAATGTGCTGAAACGGATGTTTAAAAAATGAACAGAGCCAAGACTTCCCAGGCAGTCCAGCGGCTGAGACTTCGCCTTCCAAAGCGGGAGGTGTGGGTTTGATCCCTGGTTGAGGAGCTAAGAATCCAACAAGCCTGACAGCGGAAAAGCCACAACATAAAACAGAAACAATTCTGTAACAAATTCAAAAGGTTTCTAAAAATGGTCCACATTAAAAAAAAAAAATCTCAGAAGGAAATGAACAGAGCCTGAGAGACCAGTTAAGACAGTGTTCAATGTTGTAACTCACACTCTCCCAAAAGAGCGAGAACGAGGCAGAATGATACTTG
Organism: Madoqua kirkii; assembly: GCA_006408675.1. Classification (NCBI taxonomy): domain Eukaryota; kingdom Metazoa; phylum Chordata; class Mammalia; order Artiodactyla; family Bovidae; genus Madoqua; species Madoqua kirkii. Next base: position 39,835 of record SJYC01084197.1, on the reverse strand, counting down.
AAAAATTATAGCCAGTAATTTCCCAAATGTGATGAAAATATCACCTTACATATTTGAGTGTATCGTCAAACCCCAGGAAAGACTTTTTTTTTTAAGTTTCAAGGAATCAATTCCGTTCAGTCACTCAGTGGTGTCCGACTCTTTGCGAATGACTCATGGGCTGCAGCACGCCAGGCCTCCCTGTCCATCACCAACTCCCGGAGCTTGCGCAAATTCATGCCCATCGAGTCAGCGATACCATCCAGCCATCTCATCCTCTGTTGTCCCTTCTCCTCCCGCCTTTAATCTTTCCCAGCATCAGGGTCTTTTCAAATGAATCAGTTTTTTCCTATCAGGTGGTCAAAGTATTGGAGTTTCAGCTTTAGCATCAGTCTTTCAGTGAATATTCAGGACTGATTTCCTTTAGGGTGGACTGGCTGGATCTCCTTGCAGTCCAAGGGACTCTCAAGAGTCTTCTCCAACACCACAGTTCAGAAGCATCAGTTCTTCAGCTCAGCCTTCTTCACAGTCCAACTCTGACACCCATACACGCTGCTGCTGCTGCTGCTAAGTCACTTGTCGTATCCAGGTCTCTGTGCGACCCCATAGATGGCAGCCCACCAGGCTCCTCCGCCCATGGGATTTTCCGGGCAAGAGTACTGGACTAGGTTTCCATTGCCTTCTCCGCATCCATACATGACTACTGGAAAAACCGTAGCTTTGACTAGACAGACTTTTGTCGGCAAAGTAATATGCAGAATGCAGAAAGCAAAAGCTATGAGACACAAATCTGAGAAAAGAAGCGGGGAGAGACACCTAACATACAGGAGAACCAGGCTTAAAGTAACTCCTGGGTTTTTATCAGAAACCATGAAGCCGAGAAGAAAATAAAACTATCTCTTCCAAGTATTTAAAGAGAAAAAGTCTGCAAACCCAGAACCCAACAACTGGTGAAAATAACCTTCAGAGGTGATACTCAGGGAAAGCCATTTTCAGGTCCACAAAAGCCAAGAGAATTCCTCACCAGCTATGCGTTACAAGAAGAAATAAAGGAGGTTGCTCAGGCTGAAATGCTCGCAGGCAGAAACCTGGATCTGAGCGCAAGCAGGAAGGGAGAACCTGCGGGATCGCAGAGGAAGTGGCAAATATAAGAGAAGATTGGTTTTTTTCTGTAATTTTCTTTAAAAACAACAACACCGGCTGCTAAGAGCAATCCAGCACTGTAAGATGAACTTCTAACACATTTAGAAGTAAACTACAAGGCAACAGCCACACAGCGGGGTGGGCGAGGGCGCGGGAGGCACTGGCCCCCACTGACCCGGCTAGGGGGGCCCGTGAGCTGCTAGCCCTCCAGCTCGCCCCTCCCGCCCAGGGGTGCTGGGGACAGACGAGCCAACCAAAGAAGCAAACAGCGGCAGAAACTCAGGGAGCCTCAGAGAAGGTGGGAGGCAGCAGCAGCGGAGCACGAGGGGCAGGCGGAGACACATGATGGGGCTGGAGACCGGTTGGAAGCTACACTGAGCCCAAGACGACTCAACAACCCAGCGACAAGGCAGAGACCACCAGGCCCGACTTCAGAAGAAGCCCGAGCTACACGCCATTGACGAGAATGTTCAGAGCTGTGTTCCCCACTTTAAGACGAGAGTCCAAAGGCTGGAAAGAGAGTCACCCCAGGTGGGCCCAGACAGTCTCACTGGATTCTGCCCACCATTAAGGAAGAAAAGCCCAACACTGCACAAACCCCTTCAGAAAGCAGAGCAGAAAGGATCCTTCCCACTTTCCCAAATCATTTAATGAAGTCAGATGACCTTCACGTCAAATACTGGCAAAGGCGTTACAAAACAAGAAAATCACAGGCCAACATCCTCGTGAACGCACACGCAAAAACCCTTAAGCACACTAAAGGAACATCAAACCCGGCAACACAGAAAAAAGCACGTATGTCGAGACCAGGAGAAGGCAAGTTTGGTTCACTACTCAAAACCCAATCAGCATAATTCACCACATTAAAGAACAAAACAGAAAAGTCAGCCCCTTTCAATAAAGAAACATTCACAGCACTCCACACCCATCCGTGGTTAAGAAACAACAGAGCAAGTGATCATTCACAATGCGTTCCTTCTGTTGTATCCAATTATATCGCAATAAAGTTAATCAGAAAAAGAACTGTCAGAGGAAAAAGAGGAGGGCAACTAGACGTTATTAAACAAATATGAAAATGAAAAGACATTTTTGGAAGAAGATGTCATTAAAATTTAAGAATATAGGCGAAAGAAAGGAAGAAAAATTAGAGAATTTGCAAAATAGAACTAACAGGCTGCATGAAATCCTCAGGACTGAGTGTGAGTCATGTGATGGGGGGGGCTGCGAACGCAGAAGTTTCGCAGGGAGACAGGGAGCCTGGGCTAGGAGCTGTCATAGAGCCCCGTGGGATTCCAGAAGGAGAAACTATTTTTAAATGAGTAAAACTCCCAGACTTGAAGAGATGTAACTTCACAGACGAGATCCCCAAGTGCCTGCAGGAAGTGAATGGTGCTGGTACTGAGGGCCACCGGCCCCAACCTCGCCAGACCACAGGCTGATGACCAGGTCCCCGGCTCCCCTGCTGGGAACCTGCCCCAAGGGAGGGCTCACGCTGGGGACAAAATTCACCCCCAATTAATCTCAGGGTTTCCCTGGGGCTTCCACCTGCCATGCGGGAGACCTGAGTTTGATCCCTAGGTCGGGAAGATCCCCTGGAGGAGGGGATAGCAACCCACTCCTGTATTCTTGCCTGGAGAATCCCCACGGACAGAGGAGCCTGGCAGGCTGCAGTCCACAGGGTCGCACAGAGTCGGACACGACGGAGCACCTCAGCACACAGCACAGTTAATCTCCGAAGCAGACGGGAGCAGGGCAGCCCCCCACGGCCCCTCCCTGCGGCTGGACACCCTCCCACGTGGCCCTCCACGCCTCTCCCCTGCCGAGTCCCCACGTCGCAGCCCCGTGTCCGCCAGGGACTGTCCTGCAGCACAGCCGCCCCCTGGGGGCCCCTGCCCGGGGCGGAGAGGAGAAGCACCAAGGCCCCCCGTGCTCGCCCCTCCCCTCTCGCGCCTGTGCCCAGAGCCCCTGTGCCCACCGCTGTCACCCGCTCCGCAGCCCAGCTCTTTCCCCTCGGCCCTGGGAAGATGCATTGGGTTCCGCCCCTGCCCCGAGCCTCTGCTCCCCCGTCCCCCCAGGGGGCGCCCAGGCCGCCACCTGTCCGCCTTCTCCAGGGCGTCTGCGATGCGGGTCAGCGGCTTCCGCAGGTGCTGGCGCAGGTTGTGCTGCAGCAGCGGGAGGCAGGTGTTCCACTGGGTGGCGCACACTGTGTGGACGAGCCGGGGCTCGCCCAGGCGCATGGCCCGCTGCAGCGTGACGTCCAGTCTCCACACTATGTCCAGCTGGGCCTGCACACAGCACAGCGGCCCAGTGAGGCTGGGCCGGCCCGGCAGCCTCCGCCCACCCCCGAGCCCCGGGTGAGGCAGGCGGGCGGGGCCGCGGTCTGAGCTTGCCGGTGGAGGTTGCCTGCGTGATCTCTGGGAGGGGGCCCTGGCTCCGCTGGATCTGCCCCTGCACAGGCGCTGCGTGCTGTGGCAGCGTCTGCTCTGTGAGCCCCTCTGGGCGAGGCTGCTCGCCTCCCGGTCCTGTGTGTTCATAGAGCCCGTGGCCCTGCCCAGCAGACTGTGCAATGGCCTCAGCAGCTCCAGCCCTCCCTCAGCGCCCGCTGGGGCTGCCTGGGCTCCTGCGCTCAGCCGTGTCCGGGGGCCTGGCTTCTGGCTCCATGGGGCCTGCCCTGTGCTGCTTCCAGATCACGGGGTTTAGAGCAGGCATGGGGTCAGACCGCGGGCCTCTTGGCTGCAAAGAAGCGTCCATCAAAGCCTTGTAAACTGGTCGGTGCCCCTGAAGAGCCGTCGGCCGGCAGAGGCAGAAGACACAGCCTGCAGTCCCACCCACCGCCGGCAGGCACCTGCAGCAGCCAGCAGCCAGCCACGGCCTCCCTCGAGAAGGGCAGCACTGCGGGGACAGCCCAGGCCCAGAGAGAGCACGCGAACCGGCCCGGAGCCCCGAGCCCAGGCCCAGAGAGCCCCCCGCTGGGCTGCTCGTCCACTGGCAGAGCTCCTCCCGGGCCAGGCCGGGCGGGGCTGGGGCAGGGGTCACGGAAGCCGGTCCAGGGAGTGAGCACCGGGCCCCAGAGCAACGCCAGCCACCTCATCCCGTTTGAATGCATTTTGGTTCCCTTTCTCTACGGCAGGATTCTATCAAAGACACAGCGATCGCTGGGTTCCTTCTCTGGGGCGGCGGCCGCACCACACCCACTGCACTGGGAGACAGGCTTCGGAGCTCACGCCGTCACGCTGCCGTCCTGCTCACCGGCTCCCCGCCTCACAGGCCCCAGTAGAACATTCTAGACAAGCCCACGGTCTCCAAGGTGGGCACCACGGGGGCAACGCACACCAGGGTCCTCTGAACCTGCCGCCGCCGGGCCTCGGGGCCCCCTCTTCTCCTCCCTTCCCACCCTCCCGCCACCCTCCCAGGGGTTTCCCCTTACCCACCGCAGGGGTCCCCACGCCTGAGATGACCTGTGCCAGGGCAGGGGCATGCCAGTTTGCCTGGACTGAGTCAGGACGGCAAGAGCCCTCGGGGAACTCAGTGTTCACCAAGGGCGTGTGTTCTCAGCGTGCTGGGGGCGGGCCACTCCACACAGGCCACACGAGGGCCTGTCTCCGCAGCCCAGCTCTTTCCCCTCGGCCCTGGGAAGATGCATTGGGTTCCGCCCCTGCCCCGAGCCTCTGCTCCCCCGTCCCCCCAGGGGGCGCCCAGGCCGCCACCTGTCCGCCTTCTCCAGGGCGTCTGCGATGCGGGTCAGCGGCTTCCGCAGGTGCTGGCGCAGGTTGTGCTGCAGCAGCGGGAGGCAGGTGTTCCACTGGGTGGCGCACACTGTGTGGACGAGCCGGGGCTCGCCCAGGCGCATGGCCCGCTGCAGCGTGACGTCCAGTCTCCACACTATGTCCAGCTGGGCCTGCACACAGCACAGCGGCCCAGTGAGGCTGGGCCGGCCCGGCAGCCTCCGCCCACCCCCGAGCCCCGGGTGAGGCAGGCGGGCGGGGCCGCGGTCTGAGCTTGCCGGTGGAGGTTGCCTGCGTGATCTCTGGGAGGGGGCCCTGGCTCCGCTGGATCTGCCCCTGCACAGGCGCTGCGTGCTGTGGCAGCGTCTGCTCTGTGAGCCCCTCTGGGCGAGGCTGCTCGCCTCCCGGTCCTGTGTGTTCATAGAGCCCGTGGCCCTGCCCAGCAGACTGTGCAATGGCCTCAGCAGCTCCAGCCCTCCCTCAGCGCCCGCTGGGGCTGCCTGGGCTCCTGCGCTCAGCCGTGTCCGGGGGCCTGGCTTCTGGCTCCATGGGGCCTGCCCTGTGCTGCTTCCAGATCACGGGGTTTAGAGCAGGCATGGGGTCAGACCGCGGGCCTCTTGGCTGCAAAGAAGCGTCCATCAAAGCCTTGTAAACTGGTCGGTGCCCCTGAAGAGCCGTCGGCCGGCAGAGGCAGAAGACACAGCCTGCAGTCCCACCCACCGCCGGCAGGCACCTGCAGCAGCCAGCAGCCAGCCACGGCCTCCCTCGAGAAGGGCAGCACTGCGGGGACAGCCCAGGCCCAGAGAGAGCACGCGAACCGGCCCGGAGCCCCGAGCCCAGGCCCAGAGAGCCCCCCGCTGGGCTGCTCGTCCACTGGCAGAGCTCCTCCCGGGCCAGGCCGGGCGGGGCTGGGGCAGGGGTCACGGAAGCCGGTCCAGGGAGTGAGCACCGGGCCCCAGAGCAACGCCAGCCACCTCATCCCGTTTGAATGCATTTTGGTTCCCTTTCTCTACGGCAGGATTCTATCAAAGACACAGCGATCGCTGGGTTCCTTCTCTGGGGCGGCGGCCGCACCACACCCACTGCACTGGGCAGACAGGCTTCGGAGCTCACGCCGTCACGCTGCCGTCCTGCTCACCGGCTCCCCGCCTCACAGGCCCCAGTAGAACATTCTAGACAAGCCCACGGTCTCCAAGGTGGGCACCACGGGGGCAACGCACACCAGGGTCCTCTGAACCTGCCGCCGCCGGGCCTCGGGGCCCCCTCTTCTCCTCCCTTCCCACCCTCCCGCCACCCTCCCAGGGGTTTCCCCTTACCCACCGCAGGGGTCCCCACGCCTGAGATGACCTGTGCCAGGGCAGGGGCATGCCAGTTTGCCTGGACTGAGTCAGGACGGCAAGAGCCCTCGGGGAACTCAGTGTTCACCAAGGGCGTGTGTTCTCAGCGTGCTGGGGGCGGGCCACTCCACACAGGCCACACGAGGGCCTGGCTGGAGGCCCATCTCATCCCAGCCGCCAGCCCCAGCCCCGGGAACAGGCTGTATGAACCCACAGGTCCGCCAGGGCCAGGCGGGAGGATGTCAGCGGGCCTCGGCAGGGAGGGGCCGCCCGGCCCCCGGACTTCCTCCCAGAGAGCCCACGCTCACAGGGGAGACTGGGGCACAGGAGGCCGGCCCGTGCCCATCAGGGCCCCTCCTCAAACCTGGCGCCAAGTCCACGCACAGGGTCCAGGGACCTGCACAAGGGCTCAGCGTCTGCTCCAGCTCCTGGTCCACAACTCACCTCCACAGCCTCTCGAGTGTAGGTTTTAATTTTATTTTCCAGTCTTACAGCTTCCAGCTCATACTCCAGGCACTCAGCTTCAATCAGCCTCACTGGGTCCTGTGGGCAGAGTAGTTGTTGTGTGGGTGGAGAGTTTCACTGAAAGCAATCACATTCACTAATATCAGAAAACATTTCAAAATATAATTCACGGGCTCGGTAGAAATTCAACAAAAAAATTAGGTAATATAAATATATGTATGAAAAACTTAAAATGGTTCCAAAAGATACAAAGATTTAAATGAGAAAGCTAGAAAAAAATTTTTTGTTTTTACTTTTCACAGTTAATTTCACTGGACATAGAACTTTTAAATAACTACACCGACTTCAGACAAATGCTCTGTTATGAAATCTGGACAACAATTCCTTTCACTTAACCCCTGCTGGGGTCAGGACAGGGGTCATGCTGCAGGAGGGGGCAGCATGGGCCTGGGGTTTCCTGGGTGGGTGGGCAGACAGGTACACGCAACTTTCACAGAACGCTAACCTGTTTCCAAAGGGGTCCTTCCCACTGCCCCCGGCCCACGTGGGCTGGCCAGCCTCCGGGGGAGCCGCCCACCCGGTGAGTGGCTGTGAGCCAACAGGTCACAGAAGTTCCTCTTGGTTTTTTTCTGTTTTTCTCTTTATCCCCCAGAAGGTTTATCATTTGAGCTCTCACATTTTTGGTTTAGGGTGCAAGCTGAGTTGATTCCTGTCCATGGGATGAAGGGCGGCCGGTGCTCACTCTCCCTCATGTGGTTGCTCCCCCGTCCCGCGCTGCTTTCTGGGCGAGACGCTCTGTCCCCAGGGGAGGCCTTTGCACCTGGTCCAGGCCGAAGCCCCGAGTGCTCAGGCCTCTCTCTGGACCCGTCCTGGCCGTCCGCCCGTGTGCGTCTCCATGTCCAGGCCGCACCAGGCCTGCACTCGATGCCGTGCACCCTGCTGACGCTGCTCTGGGTTCTTCTAGGGCCTCTGTGTGTCTGTGTCAGTTTCACGTTCACTCCGCCAATTTCTGGAACACTCCTCTCAAGAGTCTGGTTGACTCACAGGGAATCTACTGCTCCGTCTGGGGAGAGCTGCCGTCTCGACAGTGCTGAGTCTTCTGACCCACACATTCTCTCTGCTTTGAACAGCAAGCACCATTCCCAGCGCTTTACCCATCCTGCAGTCTCTGGCTCACGTGGCCCCCTCACTGGTTGTGGGGATCCAGTTTCTGCTGCTATCATCTTCCTCCTACTTGACAAAGCTCTTGAAACTTTCTTTCGGTGAAAGTCAGACTCTTTCAGTTTGTATATTTTAATACATATTTACTTTGCTTCTGATTTTCAAAGATATTTTCTCCAAAAGTGAATTTTTTAGGTTGACAATTTATTTTTTTTTTGGCTGCACCATGAGGCATGTGGGATCTTAGTTCCCAGCTGAGGACTGAATCTGCCCCCTCTGCACTGCAAGTGAAGTCTTAATCTCTGAACCGGCAGGGAAGTCCCAACAGTTCCGCTTTTCCATTTTATTATTTGGATGTTGATCTTTTAGCTCATACTGTTTCCAACAAAAAGTCTGCTGCATTCTTTTGACAAATTTTATTTTTGTTTGACGTTGCTCTTAGCTGCCACACGGGAACTCTCAGCCGTGGCGTGTGGGTTCTGGCTCCCGGTCAGGGAGTGGACCTGCCCCGGCTTTGGGAGTGGGAAGCCTCAGCCCCTGGGCCACCAGGACAGCCCCCTGCTGCCCTTCTCTGTTCCTCAGCACACACTCTCTCCCTCTTCACACACCTTCAAACTTAGAACTTTCAGCCTTTATTTCTTAACATTTTTTCTGCTCCCTACTTAGTCTCCACTCCTACAGGGACCCCGATCACATGCACATAGGTTTGCTTAACGCTCATGGCCAAATAACACTGCATCACACACGCACGTTTTCTTTATTCCTTCACCCAGGGACAGACACTTGGGCCACTCCCACACCTGGCCTTTGAGAATAACGCTGTAGTGAACACGGGGTCAGACGCCGCTTCAAGATCTGACTTCAGTCCCTTTGGACTCACAGCAGTGGGGCTGCTGGATCGCACAGCAGCTTTTAAAAAGACATTTTAAGGAAGTTTGCTGTTTTCCGTAGAGGCTGCACCAGTTTACATTTCCACCAACAGGGCACCAGGGTTTCCTTTTCTTCACATCCTCACCAACACTTGCTGTCTCTTGTCTCTGGACAGCAGCCGTCCCAGCAGGTGTGGGGGAGGCTCACTGAGGCTCTGACTATCTCCTGGCTGATTGGTGTTGCTGAACACTCTTCGTGCACCGCTGGAATACTTTCTTTAGAAAAGTGTCTCTTAGGCCCTCAGCGCACTGTTCCCCATTGGAGAACGGGGATGATGGTACTAATGGTGATTTCTGCTGAGGCACGAGCTCCTCCTTAGCTGCTGAAGCCTTATCAGGTGCATGGTTCCAAGCGGCTTCTCTCCTGGGTCACAGGACGCCTTCGCGCGGCGTCACTGCCTCCTTTGCTGTGCAGACGGCTCCTGGAGTGATGTCACCCCACCTGTTCACTTTGGCTTTGTTGTCATACTCAAACAATCGTGGGCCAGACCAAAGTCGACAGGTTGTTTCCCCTGTAAGTTCTTAAAGGAGTTTTACAGTCTCAGGTCTTAAAATCTGCAACCAATTTCAAGGTAACGTTTGTGGGAGGCGTGACGCAGGAGCCCGGTTCCGTCCATCCCCACGGGGCCATGCAGCTTTCCAGGCGTCGCTCACTGAAGAGGCCACACGTCCCCCGAGGTATTTCGGTGCCTTGTCAGAAACGAGCTGGCGTCAGCGCGGCCTCATTTCCGGCTCTCGATTCCGCTGCGCTGGTCTCTGCGTCTGTTTCCACGCCAGGGCCGCGCTGTCCCGCTTGCTGCGGCTCTGACTGCAGCTCACGGCGGCTCCAGTTCCCTCCTTTCTCGAGACTGCTGCGGCTCTTCTGCGATTCCATTCAAATCACCCTCGTTTTCTATTCCCTTGTCGTTGAAACAGATAAGGACTTCACTGAATCTGTAGGTAGTTTGGGGTAGTGTAGACATTTTAATAATTTTCGTTCTTCCAGTCCAAGAACAGGGGATATGTTTCCATTCTCCATGTCTTCATTTGTTTATTTCATTAATGTCTTCCAGTTTTCAGTGTTCAGTTCAGTTCAGTCGCTCAGTTGTGTCTGATTCTTTGCAACTCCATGAATCGCAGCACGCCAGGCCTCCCTGTTCATCACCATCTCTCAGAGTTCACTCAGATTCACATCCATCGAGTCCCTGAGGCCATCCAGCCATCTCATCCTCGGTCATCCCCTTCTCTTCCTGCCCCTAACCCCTCCCAGCATCAGAGTCTTTTCCAGTGAGTCAACTCTTCCCGTGAGGTGGCCAAAGTACTGGAGTTTCAGCTTTAGCATCATTCCTTCCAAAGAAATCCCAGGGCTGAGTTCCTTCAGAATGGACTGGTTGGATCTCCTTGCAGTCCAAGGGACTCTCAAGAGTCTTCTCCAACACCACAGTTCAAAAGCATCAATTCTTCAGCGCTCAGCCTTCTTCACAGTCCCAACTCTCACATCCATACATGACCACTGGAAAAACCATAGCCGTGACTAGAAGGACCTTAGTCGGCAAAGTAATGTCTCTGCTTTTTAATATGCTGGTTAGGTTGGTCATAACTTTTCTTCCAAGGAGTAAGCGTCTTTTAATTTCATGGCTGCAGTCACCATCTTCCGTGATTTTGGAGCCCCTCAAAATAAAGTCTGACACTGTTTCCACTGTTTCCCCATCTATTTCCCATGAAGTGATGGGACCGGATGCCATGATCTTTGTTTTCTGAATGTTGAGCTTTAAGCCAACTTTTTCACTCTCCTCTTTCACTTTCATCAAGAGGCTTTTTAGTTCCTCTTCACTTTCTGCCATAAGGGTGGTGTCATCTGCATATCTGAGGTTATTGATATTTCTCCCGGCAATCTTAATTCCAGCTTGTGCTTCTTCCAGCCCAGCATTTCTCATGATGTATTCTGCATATAAGTTAAATAAGCAGGGTGATAATATACAGCCTTGATGTACTCCTTTTCCTATTTGGAACCAGTCTGTTGTTCCATGTCCAGTTTTAACTGTTCCTTCCTGACCTGCATACAGATTTCTCAAGAGGCAGGTCAGGTGGTCTGGTATTCCCATCTCTCTCAGAATTTTCCACATTTTATTGTGATCCACACAGTCAAAGGCTTTGGCATAGTCAATAAAGCAGAAGTAGATGTTTTTCTGGAACTCTCTTGCTTTTTCCATGATCCAGCGGATGTTGGCAATTTGATCTCTGGTTCCTCTGCCTTTTCTAAAAGCAGCTTGGACATCAGGGAGTTCATGGTTCACGTATTGCTGAAGCCTGGCTTGGAGAATTTTGAGCATTACTTTACTAGCATGTGAGATGAGTGCAACTGTGCGATAGTTTGAGCATTCTTTGGCATTGCCTTTCTTTGGGATTGGAATGAAAACTGATCTTTTCCAGTCCTGTGGCCATTGCTGAGTTTTCCAAATTTGCTGGCATATTAGACACTTGAAATATGACAAGTCTGAACTGAGATGTGCTGTGTCATATACACACAGAGTCGGACATGACCGAAGCGACTCAGCATGCACACATATGCCATGCTGCTGCTGCTAAGTCGCTTCAGTCGTCTCCCACTCTGTGGGACCCCATGGACAGCAGCCCACCAGGCTCCCCCATCCCTGGGATTCTCCAGGGAAGAACACTGCAGTGTGTTGCCATTTCCTTCTCCAATGCATCAAAGTGAAAAGAGAAAGTGAACTCACTCAGTCGTGTCTGACTCTTCGCCACCCCATGGACTGCAGCCTACCAAGCTCCTCCGTCCATGGGATTTTCCAGGCAAGAGTACTGGAGTGGGGTGCCATTGCCTTCTCCTACACATGTACCATATACATATTCAAAGATTAAGTACAAAAAAGAGAAAATAATACATCTCATGGACACAAATTTTTTAAATATTTGGTGCATGTTAAAATGATCATATCTACTGGGGTTAAATAAAATATTACTAAAATTGGTTTCACTTTTTTCTTTTTACTTTTTTACTAGAAGAATTTAACTTAACTGATGTTGTTCACATTATTCTGTTTCTATCAGACAGCACTGGTTTAACCTCTCCTTTGGCAGTATATGTTTCACATATATATGTAATTGTCTCTTAATGTTTCCTACAGATAGACATTTTGAAGACAGGGACTTCAATATCCTGTTCATTTTCTGTCTGCCAAACATCTATTATCAAAACATATTGTACTCAGCAGGGAGTAGTAGATGTTCTCTGTAGTTGTCCTTGATGATGGTGATGGAGATGATGTTGACATAATAAAGCTCAAATGTTATGTTGGGATTGTAATGCAAAGGTTTGAAAGCCCCTGCAAGATAACACAGTTACATTTCTTAGAATAATGATCCTCAAGTACATCTTAATTGCTTGATTAATTTACACGTATAAAGATCCTTGGTACATGGAGCAGAAATATCTTCAGTCATTTCTGTTTCGAGATAGAACCATTTTTTAAAACTCTTGTGATTAATAGTGAACTGTTGCTATGGGCCAGTACTTGGTAATAGGGCTGCAGTGGTGGATGAATGAGATAAAAGTCCCTGCTGTTAGGACCTTATACCATCTGTGAAAATAAACACATTTCCAAGATAAAATGTATATAGGTCAGATAGCATAATAAGCAAACTGGGGAAAACAAAACCAGGCAAAGGAGAGAACATGCAGTGGGGTCATGTGGATGACTCTGGAATCTTCCATGGGGCTCAATTGAGTAAACAGCCGTTGATCAATATTCTAAAGAAGGTGAGCAAGTCTCTTGGGACTCACTTTATCGTCTTGTTTCAATCATTCACCTAACATCGAGTGCCTTTGTTTCACTTATTCATTCAACAGATACATGTGTTAAAACCTTTTGTATGGTTCTGACAGTGGTGAGCTAGGGGCTGTCTTGCCCAAGGAGCTCACAGCTTAGTCTCAGAAGCGTGAGGAATGTGCCAATTATACATCACACTCTCATCCTCGTTAAAGCAGATCCTCAATTAGGCAACACTCAGCAGCTGCAGAGTGACTCTGTCATGTTCTCAGGTGACACAAGTGCATCTCAGAAATACCCTCTGATGCAGGATGTACTGGAGCTGTTGCCTGCGGAGACTCCTCTCAAGAGGCCTGCATCTGCAAGCAGATGTGGTGAGGCGCTTGTTAGCATTTTGAACCCAAAATGAGTTGAGGGCTAAAAATGGTGCAATTTCCCTGCAGTGTGGTAGTTGGAATTTAGGCACGGAGTTTATTTTTGAACTACAAGCGCAGGACTGGTTTGGAGTGATGTGGTTTGAAAGGTCCCAGGCTATTCTTGGTAGAAGTTGTATCTCATCCATTTAGTCCATTAGGAGAGGCACCAACAGATCCTCTGCTCAAGACAATCTAAGGTATTAAGACTCACATCCTACTTTATATATCTCCTGTGCCTTTACTATTTCCCTTTGTGGGATGGGCTGGCAGAGTTGAGACCCACCCTGACCAAGTGAAGCCATTTGGGAACTCCAGACGGGAAACAGCATGAAAATAACATGTTTATTTGACTCATAGCTGAGGAGTCTGCATTCTTTATGTAAGAGCCCCTTTGGTCAAAAGAATGAAGAATCACTCATTTGTTAATTTCACCTTCAGAACTAGAAAAGTTATCTTTAGCAAGGTTGACACAGAGACTCATCACAGAATGAATCCAGTATCTCTCTGAGTGTGTCTGAAATGTGGACGCTAAGATGAAGCTGACTGACTGCCTTTTCTGAGAGCCTCCTGGTTCTGTGGTTTCCACTTCTCTCCTCTCAGTATCTAACCTGTCTTTTCTGACTTCCTTGCTGCCACCTCACAGATGTGTTTATAGTTCCCTGTCACTCCCAAACTCTCCTAGCTCTGCCTGATGACCTGCAAATCCCCCGTGTTCAATATCTGGTGCTCTGGGGAGGAAAGCAGATGGTGGAGTTGTGCATTCTGCCACCCTGGGAGGCAGGTGGAGGGGCAGCTAGGGTTGCAGCAGCAGGTGGGGTTTCAGGGCTGAGCCCGAAAGAGACACAGCGAATCACCCAGGACCCAGGGCAGAACAGCTCACCTGGAACCAGCCCTTCTGGCAGCAGGTGGCCGCAGCTGGGGGCCACTGCAGCTCTTGAGCAACAAAGAACTGTGTTGGGCAGGCGACTGCGTTTATGAACTCTCGCTTTTTGCTTACCACCCCACATCTTTGCAGTGGCTGCACTAAAGCCAAGTTCTCTGAAAAACAGGGTTTTGCTCACGTGTTTCTTTGATTCAAGGCAACTTCTCATTTCCCTCTTCTCCTCCCCTGGCCGACTCCTGTGCCCTCTTTGGGTTTCAGCTTTGAGCTAAGTGTCCAGAGTTTAGTGAAAGGAGGCAGTGACATACACTGGCTTCCAACAAATGCCAGCGCCCTCCTGCCCCATCCCCCTCAATCCTCTCTGATGCACCTGCCAATCACCTGCTGTGTTCTGTCCTCTGTATTTCTGGAGCCTGGAAAAATACACCTGGTGCTGTGAATATTTGTAGCCTTGAGTAAATCCCATCTGTGTTCATGATACATTTAATTAATTACAAACTTTTTTTGATTATCCACTGAATGAGAGGAAATGGCAGCCTGGAAAAGCCAAAATAGCCAAGAAAGCCAAAAATTTTCAGATAATCCAAAATGTGTTTCTTTAAGGCTTTGCAGCCTTCCACAGAGCAGAGTAGGGGAAGGAGGCAGATTATCTATCTTCTTGATCATTGCTATATTTACTAACTAAAAATGAGGATTTCAGTGTTTAAATATTATCAAATGCCTTTCACTGCCTCTGTCTTCAGTTCAGTTCAGTCACTCAATCATGGCCGACTCTTTGCAACCCCATGAATCATAGCACGCCAGGCCTCCTTGTCCATCACCAACTCCCAGAGTTCACTCAGACTCATGTTCATCAAGTTGGTGATGCCATCTAGCCATCTCATCTTCTGTTGTCCCCTTCTCCTCCTGCCCCCAATCTCTCCCAGCATCAGAGTCTCTTTCAATGAGTCAACTCTTCGCATGAGGTGGCCAAAGTACTGGAGTTTCAGCTTTAGCATCATTCCTTGCAAAGAAATCCCAGGGTTGATCTGCTTCTGAATGGACTGGTTGGATCTCCTTGCAGTCCAGGAGACTCTCAAGAGTCTTCTCCAACACCACAGTTCAAAAGCATTAATTCTTCGGTGCTCAGCTTTCTTCACAGTCCAACTCTCACATCCATACATGACCACTGGAAAAACCATAGCCTTGACTAGACGAACCTCTGTTGGCAAAGTACTGTCTCTGCTTTTGAATATGCTATCTAGGTTGGTCGTAACTTTCCTTCCAAGGAGTAAGCGTCTTTTAATTTCATGGCTGCAGTCACCACCTGCAGTGATTTTGGAGCCCCTCAAAATAAAGTCTGACACTGTTTCCACTGTTTCCCCATCTATTTCCCATGAAGTGATGGGAACAGATTTCATGATCTTCATTTTCTGAATGTTGAGCTTTAAGCCAACTTTTTCACTCTCCTCTTTCACTTTCATCAAGGGGCTTTTTAGTTCCTCTTCACTTTCTTCCATAAGAGTGGTATCATCTGCATATCTGAGGTTATTGATATTCCTCCCGGCAATCTTGATTCCAGTGTGTGCTTCTTCCAGCAGTATCGTTTCACCCTTATTGGTTCCAGTCAAGGTGGAAAGAGTTGTTTATGGAAGTGGGTGTGTTTCATTGGCCCACTGTTGTCATGGTGCCATATAACATAAAGCACATTGTATAAACCAAACATAAGAATGTTCAGGGTCATCTAAATTGTTAGTTATTATATTCCTCATGCTCAGATCGGCTTCCAGTAAGTGCGAGGAGCCTGAGAGTGTGCCAGGTGGGGTGAGCCAGGTCAGTATGAGATGTAAAAGATTTCCAGATAAGTCCCATGTGATAACTGAGCTCTTTGCTGTTTCATCAGGCATGTCAGAGGAGAGGGAGGGGACAAAAGGACGCTGGCATTTGTCTGAAGCCAGTGTTGTTACAGTATCCTTTAGTCTAGATTCCACGTGGCTTTGGACACTGGAAGAGGACTGAGCTAGCCTGACAGTGACGATAATGACCCCAATGTCTTCTTACTTACCTCCATCTCCATGCCACATTTTTGTTTACCCATCAACCTTCTGAAAATAAGGTACTATTTTCATTTTACAGATGAGAAAAACTGAGTCCTCATAAGTTCTCACCTTTTCTACATCATTCAGCTAATAAAAGGTAGAACTGGGATTCAGACTTCTCCCTGGCTGCTTTCCCATGCTTTTCTCACTAAATCTTGTTCCCTGAACAGTCGGCCTGGGCTGTTTTGAATTTGCCATTCCCTGGTAGCTGTGTGACTTGTAGAAAATCACATTGACCTGTGGACCTCAGGGATCTTTTCTGTATAATCAGTGTGTGCTTCTTCCAGCAGTATCGTTTCACCCTTATTGGTTCCAGTCAAGGTGGAAAGAGTTGTTTATGGAAGTGGGTGTGTTTCATTGGCCCACTGTTGTCATGGTGCCATATAACATAAAGCACATTGTATAAACCAAACATAAGAATGTTCAGGGTCATCTAAATTGTTAGTTATTATATTCCTCATGCTCAGATCGGCTTCCAGTAAGTGCGAGGAGCCTGAGAGTGTGCCAGGTGGGGTGAGCCAGGTCAGTATGAGATGTAAAAGATTTCCAGATAAGTCCCATGTGATAACTGAGCTCTTTGCTGTTTCATCAGGCATGTCAGAGGAGAGGGAGGGGACAAAAGGACGCTGGCATTTGTCTGAAGCCAGTGTTGTTACAGTATCCTTTAGTCTAGATTCCACGTGGCTTTGGACACTGGAAGAGGACTGAGCTAGCCTGACAGTGACGATAATGACCCCAATGTCTTCTTACTTACCTCCATCTCCATGCCACATTTTTGTTTACCCATCAACCTTCTGAAAATAAGGTACTATTTCCATTTTACAGATGAGAAAAACTGAGTCCTCATAAGTTCTCACCTTTTCTACATCATTCAGCTAATAAAAGGTAGAACTGGGATTCAGACTTCTCCCTGGCTGCTTTCCCATGCTTTTCTCACTAAATCTTGTTCCCTGAACAGTCGGCCTGGGCTGTTTTGAATTTGCCATTCCCTGGTAGCTGTGTGACTTGTAGAAAATCACATTGACCTGTGGACCTCAGGGATCTTTTCTGTATAATGTGTTGCAAGCTAAGTCATTTCAGTCATGTCTCACTCTTTGCAACCCTATGGACTGTAGCCCCCCAGGCTCCTTTGTCCATGGGGATTTTCTAGGCAAGAATACTGGAGTGGATTGTCATGCCCTTCTCCAGGGGATCTTCCCAACCCAGGGATCAAACCTGTGTCTTTTATGTCCCTGCATTGGTAGGTTGGTTCTTTCCCACTAGCGCCCCTTCTGTATAATGGGGATGGCACTAATTGTCTGCTTTGGAGGGACATTAAGAAGACTGAAGAAAATAAGGTGCAAGGCCATGTTCAGGAAGGTATTGTGAGTTCAGAATCAAATACGGTCACTATCATTGCTTGTCTTCCATCCTGACTGCTGAACTTTCTTGGTCAGGGGCTAGGAATACTGAGCATTCTTCACAGGAGCCAAGCTATTGGAGCCTGGGCTTTTGCGATCTGCACAGCTTGTATAAGCCTTGTGAGCCTGCGGGGCTGCTCTGGAAGCTGACAGAGTGATGGAAAAGCAAGTGGAGGGTGGTCTCAAGCATGGGGTTAAGAGTGGCTCCGTTGTCATAAGGGCTGAGGGCCTTAAGCTCTCCAAGGCTTTTAGGGGAATTGTAGCCCTTATGGATCTGTCTTTCATTTTAAGAAATGTATGAGCTTTTTTATGTTGAACTCAGTGGGTAGGTGAGTAAACAAACTTTCCTATCTCTTACTTGATCTGTCTCCACAGTTTGCTCAGGAGGGAAATAGAAACAAGCAGTAATAGGAGCAGGCAGAGTGAAGGGCATCATGCGAATCAGGATGCAGGAGGGATAAAGAAGCTTTCCTCTTTGTTAAGTCTGACTTAGAATAATAATAACAATGAAAAACATTATGATACTAATAATAATCATTTTATACATAATGAGTTCTTACAGTGTACTTTCTATGTGATTTATATGCCTTACTTATTTAATTTTTAAGGAAACTTATGAACTCAGTGCTATCTTTATGGTTACTTTTACAGATGAATGAGCTGAGATATGAAGATGTGAAATAAATTACCTCCTCTGATAGGTGAGGAGTTAGGATTGGAATCCAGGCAGTTTCATTCCAGAGGCTCACTCTTAATGAACATTTTCTGCCATTTCTTTGCAGTAGGTAAATTAGAGAAGAGAAAAATTAACTCATTTCAGGATGGGAGATTTGTGTTGTTCAATTTCTTATTACCAGGCCAGCAGAGGGGAGCCAGTGATTCCCCAAGTAATTTATGTTAGCTCTGGTATGCATTATGAGGTCCTTTTTGACAATAAGTTTAGAATCAGGAGCACAATAGGTGGGGAAGCCCAATTAATGAGCCAAAAAACATTTATTCTCAATAGTTGCATGTATCTGAACAAAATTCCGAGGAGTCTCTCTTTCTGCCTTGTCAGTCTCTTAGAAGCCACGCTTTTCTACCTGCCTTTTGCTACTTGTCTCTTTCAGGACCACGGACAGGGCCAGGGTGTTGGCGCGGGCAAGCATTTTAGCTACGCTATACTCACGTCCTTGGCTCAGTTTCTCTTCCATGAGACATTTTTCAAAGCCTTGTAGGAAGTCACAGTAGCGTTGTCTGAGTACCCACATGCTGACATTAGAGTGTACAACGCTTAAAATATTTTCCAAGGGTAATCTGCAGAGTGGGTAATGAGCCCCTTTCTGGTTTCTCTGGCCTTCTTGGGACTTGACGAACTTGACCCTTTGCTTTACACTGAGGCCTGCCTGCCTGAGATTTTGATCCTTCAATGTGGTTGCTTCTAAAAATGAAAGAAAGAAATAAGCATTTGCCCATTCTTCAATATCATGGGTGAGGACAATGCACATTTACTGAGGGCTTGTTATAAACCAGACTGTGCCTTTAGTATTTTATTTTATTTAACCCCCACAAGCACAACAGTCCTAGGCAACATGGATATCTATTTCAGTTTTATAGATGAAGAAGATGAGATTAGAGAGACTAAGTAAATTGCTCAGAATAATTCAGTGAGGTCATAAACAGTGGAATAGAGCTCATATTCTGAATCTTAGGGTCATCCTGTATTTATTCCCATGAGATCCTCAGAATAGAAGGGCAGGTGTAACCTTTTTCTGGGCAGAAATATAGAGGGTGTGATTATATTTGATAAGATGTGGTGCTCAGTCTTTTGTTCTGTTAACGACGCAAGCAGGAGGGTAGTGATATTCTAGAAGCCAAGGATGGCAGGTTAAGTTGCTTAAGAGTCATGAGGCGTGGGCCAAGAAGCGGAGATGGGTGTGTTATGCAGAAGGGTTAATAAGCACCTCCAGTCAGGATCATTTTCCTGCAGCATCTGTTGCTAACCCACTGCTGTGAGAGGGAATGTCAACCCTGATGCTGCCTGGAGTAACCTTTAAAACAGAAAACATTTGCCTGTTGCAGTGAGGATGGGTGTTCTTTTGGTTGGCTGACATAAAGCCTCATTTCTATGTTTCCCCACTGGTGCATTTGCATTTGTGTGAAGGCGTAGGGAGTAGGGATGCCACATATGGATGGAGGGTCAGCTCAGTGTGGTGTCAACTAGTCTCATTAATAACCACTGAACTGTAATATCATTATGAGATGGAACTTCAGATCCTTCCAGAAAAATGCTTCTCCACACAGCAGGGGACCCTGAGTCCCAGAGTGGGAAAGCAGGACTGGAACCATTCAGGGTGAGTGTTTGGAGGGATTTCCTGGCAGTCCAGTGGTTAGGACTCAGCACTCTCACTTCTGGGGGCCCAAGCTAGATGAACAAAGATCCCACAAGCCTCACAATGTAGCCAGAACACACAAGAAAAGTCAAAAGTCAGTGTTCAACTACTAATCCAATGCTCTCTCCATGACTCTATGCTATCAAATGTGCAAACACAATTAATAATCATTAACATATAATAACACTAATATTATCAATAAAGCTTCCACCAACAGTAGAGCATTGGGCTGTATGTTTGGAAGTTTGTCAAGACAAAGAAAGCCATGGTCCTTCTCCTCAAAGAGAGGACTGACAGTCTAGAGTTTGAGATTTAAAAAGATATCATCATTGAAGTAGCCTATTTTGAACACTTATTATATGCCAGGCACTGTGCTACATGCTTTATTTATACTGTGTCTTAATTTAAAACTTAGAGCAAGCCTATTATTAACCATGTTACAGATTAGGTTCAGAGGAGTTAAGTAACTATTACAAAATCTTCCATTATGAAGCTCCGCATGGGGATGGAGTTAATCAGGTACAAAGATGCTTAGAAAAAACAGAACAATGAAGAGTCTTCACAAAGGTGAGCTTTGCAGGGGCCTTGAGCTAAGCCACAAAGATTGATTAGGATGGTGAAAATGAAGGTAGACAGGACCCTCTATAAAGTGAGGAGTGCCTGAATAGTTTTCAGAGTGAAGGTGGAAGGTAGACTGGGGAAATAATGTGTAGCATGGTCTGCAACAGTGAATGAATGAATGACCTTCTAGGCGCTACTGAGTGTATTCCCTGACCAGGCCCCATCAAGTGCAGGGTGGCACTGGGCATACAGAGGGGAGAGATATAGACCCTGCAGTAAAGAATGGGGGAGAGGACCCTGGAATAGACAGCCATCATCCTGATGAGAAGGTCTGGGCAAGGAGCAGAGTGAAGGGACCATATGAATTCTGAGGAATGGAGTCAACCTCAGTCCTCGTGGTTTGATGAGGGTTGGGGCTTTATACTGAAAACCAGAGGGAACCAGGGAAGGATTCTGAGTTTGGGGGTGACCTGGGTGGGCCGTCTATTTGGGGAGACACTGCTGATCCTGTGGAGGGCAGCCTGGAGACTGTAGGGGCAGTGCTGCGAGCACAAAGTTCCAACTGGTAACTGGCCTTGAAGGTCATTCTCTTTCCTTGTCTGCTGTTCCCTGCCTATGAGCAGGACAGGGAAAACTTCTGTTTGTGCCACTCCCTGGTATGGTCAGCTGCCAGAGCTGCATCCTGAAGCCCAGAGCTCCCCAGAGCCAGAGCTTGAGGCCAACAGGGGATATTACTCCACACAAAGGCTGCTGCCCCTCCTCAGCTGAGCTGGGGCCCTGTGTGTTCATCCTGCCAGCCATCCTGCCCTCCTCAAATCCCAGTGCTGAGGCTGGGCGGCTGCCAAAGGGCAGGCTTCCGGGAGACCAGGCTCACTGTAGGGGGAAGGAGGGGAGGGACACAGCTGGTGCCAAGAGAAATATTAACTTGACATTTAGCAAAGGAGTGAATCCATTCACCGCGCTGCAACAATGAGGCATTTGCATCCGAGTCACCTTCTGTTTTCCTATTGTCTTTCCTCCTCAGTGGTCCGACCCAGCTAAAGTCTTGGCAGTTTAAATCAGCATGATAATGAAAGGCAGGCTTCCAATCAGTTCAAAGTTAATATATCTCTCATCCTGTCTCTCTCTCATACATACATCCCTACACACACACAAATACACACACACACACACACACAGTCTCCAGACCTATAGTGATTTGTTCATAAGTCCACTCTTCCCTAGTTCCTTCTTTGATGACCCTAAATTTGCAGTTCTAGCCCAGACAACTTGGACATCTTAAAGTGCTTCTATCTTGGCCTGGCTTTCCAGGTACTAATGAAATCATTTCCAGGCAGGATAGAGCATTGATTGAAATTTTGCTGTATGCATGCAGGAAGGCCAGGAACATGACAAATATCATCTACATAGCCACGCATGGATTTTAGTATTTCAGGGCTTTTGCCCTTTTATCATCTTCCCGGTGGCTTGGAGAGATGGAAGGGGTGGATGCCATTCTAACTTCAGAAGCTAAGATCTGGGTGGTTATAAAGTGCCAGACTCAGTACGGGGTTATTTAATTGTATTGTATCATTCAGTTTTCAGCAGGATCCAGTGGGTCCCATTTAAAAGATGAGGCAACTGGAGGATTTTGCAGTGTTCTCAGCTGGGAATTCCAGAACTGGGAAGGATGCCATATCTCCCTGACTCTAAAGCTGCCATCCGGCTGGTGCAGGAGCATGCATCAGTCTGGAGCGTGGGCAGTATCCAATGCATGCCACTTTCTCTGGTCACATCCACTCCAGAAGCCTGCAGTGGTCCATGGAGAGTCTTGGGTGTTAAGAGGAGGGAACACGCCTTTTGCTTCAATACCCATGCTGCACCCAGAATCCTCAGAGAAGATATTGCTTCCTATCTCCTTGTCTTATTGCAACTGGATCTTGGCAGGCATCTGAATATGTGTTTCAGGACCAAGAAGCTTACAAAATGTTGTGTCCAGAAATTGCCTCCAGGAATGGATACAGGTAGATGTATGATTAAGTTCCTTTGCAGTCCACCTGAAACTATTACAATATTGTTAATCAACTATACTCTTAATATAAAATTAAAAGGTAAAAAAATACAAAAGAAATTGCCTCCAGGCCTTACCCATGACAGCTATAGGCCAGCGGATGGTTCGGTTGCTTTGCGCCCAGTCTCAATCTAGAACACACCTACCCTTGAATCCCCAGACCCCAGGCCCCTCACTCTACATTATGAGGGAAATCCTACAGGCCTGATACGACACCTGAGTTCTAAGTTTTGCAGCAGTATGCAAGGCAGGAGAGAGAAATAGAAAAATATATATATAAGTACATTTATGTTACACAACTTTTTTGTGATCTCTGAGCCATCACTGTTAGCTTTCCAAAGCTATCTACACATTCATATCACCCGTCTCACAGCTTAGCAGGTACATGGTGAATCTCTTGCTGTAAAATTATATTACTGAAAAGTGATGGGCCTGAGCACATTTAGGGAGAGTATAAAAAGCCAACCCAGGGGCTTCCCTGGGGGTCCAGTGGTTAAGAATATGCCTGTCAATGCAGGGGACATAGGTTCTATGCCCGGTAACTAAGATCCTGCATGAGGTGGGGCAACTGAAACTGATGCCTCAGCTGCTGAGACTGGTCTAGAGCCCATGAGCTGCAGCTGCTGAAGCCCACATGCCTAGGGCCCATGCCACACAAGGAGAGAAGCCGCTGCAAGGAGAAGCCTGCACACCCCAGCTGGAGAAAGCCTGAGCACATCAACGAAGAGCCCGTGTGCGGCAAAGAGGTCATAGTGAACCAGAGCAGCAGCAAACACGTCCAGAGCAAAGCGCTGTTCTTCTTGACCCATCCATGGGCCCGTGTCCAAGGAGATTCACACGCTGGTTTGGAGAGGAAAAGCCATGGCTTACCCTTGACAAAGACCTTGTGCATTCGAACCTCTTCCCACCTCAGAACCATCCTTCCAGTCCTGCCAGGGATTCCCATTTGCCTCTAAAGGGATAATCAAACTCCTAGGAGCTTTGGTTTCCAAATGAGAGGACCAGTTATTTCTGTGGCGCACCAGTCTGTTCTCAGTATGAACACCAGCCTCAGAACTTTGCCTTCCGTCAGAGGTTGATGGGAGCCCAGTGCTCTGCTGATCTTAGTTTGGTTCAGCCACTTACTTGGTCCTGGCTATCATTTTAAGACTAATCAATCAATCCTCCTGGTGGTGAACCTGTATTTTCCTCCAGGGCAGTAGCTGCCAATTTATTGCGACTATCTAGGGTGTTTATTACTATGCAGATTCCTGGGAACTGCTTTACATTGACTAAATTAGAATTTCTAGAGGCTTTATATATTTTTAACATCTCAGTCCTCCTTCCAGGGTTTGGAAACAGTGATCTCATTTATCTAGTGGTTCCCAGGCAGAGGAAAATTTGCAATAAAATCCTCCCATTGTGGGTTCAGTGGAGCCAGTCCTCACTCCCACCCCTTGCCTGACAACTTTTATTTTCCTTTTGAGAAGCAAGGCTCTCATCAAAAGCTCAAGGCTATGCCTCTGGTCCATCTTAAGCAGGGCTCTCATCAAAAGCTCAAAGTGATTCCTCCGGTCCATCTTCTCTTTGCAAAGCGCAAGTGGTGGTTCCAAGGGGCACTTCTGGGACACCCAGAGAACAAAGAGAAGGATCCTTGGAATCAAATAAACACAGCTGTGCCACATTGCTGATGAGGTGCACAACATTCTTTATCCCCTTGTCACCTCTGGTGGTGATTTCATAATGAGCTTGGAGCACAGACTCTAAGGACTGGAATTCAAGAATTGCTAAGTTGGTATAAAGTGTCCCAAGACTGCAAAGTGATAACCATTATAGAGAGACATTTAATGGCCACCAAATAGCTGTGAATTTTCCCACTCCTCCAAGCCCCTTGCAGCTGGGTGGTCTGTGAGCAGAAATGATGCAGCTGAGTCAATGGAAAGCCCCTCCTGCCTCCTCATGCTCTCTCTTGCCCTCTCATGTTGACGGCAGAAGTTGTGTGTTGAGATGGTGGAATCACATGATAAAACCAGCCTGGATTCGTGAGTCATCTCTTTTAAAGAAGCTACCTTGGAGAACCACCAGACCCAAAGTGACTTTGCATGAGTGAGAAATAAATGATGCAAAGGTAAATTTGGGCAAGTTTAGAGTTTTTCTGTTAGTGCGGTGTAACCTCACCTATCCTGATTAATGGCTTCACATTGTCTGGAGGCCAACTACCCTTATGCCTGAAGCCTCCAGTTCTCAGTATTTGTAGATTGCTTCTCCTCCTCCTAAAGACTGAATGGAACCAGAACTTTCTAGGAACCCTTTCAAGCTGCAGGAATGATTTACTGAAGCAGAAAAAAACATGGTTATTCTGAGCCACAGAAGAAAAAAACTTAGGACTGTTGTCTTCCTTCCAGAAAGGAATTAAAAATACCGGCATATGGACAAGGGCAGAAAACAACACTGCCTGATCTGGTGTGGATGTGTTCTTTCAAAGTATTAATTACACACTCATGGTGTCTAAAAGTATTAATTGAAATGCACACAACTTGTAAATATCTTCTTATTCAGTCTGCTGGATGACTTAAAACGGTGCTTAGTCCCACAGTCATGTCCAACTCTTTGAGACCCTGTGAACTGTAGCCCACCAGGCTCCTCTGTCCATGGAATTTTCCAGACGAGTACTAGAGTGGGTTGCCATTTCCTTTTCCATGGGACAAAGCTAGCTGAGAATTAATTGATGAATAACTAGCTATGATCTGTGTGTTTTCACTGACAGTATCCTCAGAATTTGGGCTTCTTCCAGCTTTTCTATCTGGGGGAGAAGCAGTTTCCTATTCAGGAGAATTTTACTGTGTAGCAGAATTATCTAATTTGATCCTTTCTCCTCTGACAAGGGCAAAGGTCACTTGTTTAGAAACGGATACTCATGTGGTATTCTCGGAGTTGTGTGTAAGAGGCTTATTTGGTGTATATGATAGAATGATGTTTAGGGTAAGGTACCCAAGAAGAGGACTTTTGAGCATCATGATGTCAGAATGGTCTCCTTTCCATTGTGATCCATCACATAGCAAAAATTTCCACTGTGAGTAATGTGCCTAATGCCTTCCTGTAGACAGCAAAATAGTCAGTCATTAACAGCATAAATCTGAAATTTCTTTAGAAAAACACCTGAGAGAATGGATACCATCAGATCAGTTTTTCTCTTCAAATATTTTCTCAGAGTCTTCTCTCTTCTCCTTCTGGCAACCCTATGAAGGAGAATTAGTGCACTTAATGTTATCCCAGAGGTCTCTTAAATTGTCCTAATTTCCTGTCTCTCTTTTTTCTCCTGCTCAGCAGCAGTGATTTCTGCCACTCCGTCTTCCAGCTCACTGATCCGTTCTTCTGCACCATTTGGTCTCCTATTGATTTCCTCTAGTTTTGATTTCAGGTATTGCAGTTATCCTGTTTGGTTGTTTTTTATGTTTTCTAACTCTGTTGAAAACTTAGCTTCTTGCTCTGTGCATCCACTCTCCTCTTGAGCTTTTGGATAGTCTTTACTATCATTATTCTGAACTCTTTCTCGGGTAGATTGCCTACCTCCACTTCACTTATTCTTCCCTGATGCTCTATCTTATTCCTTCATCTGGAACATACTCCTCTGCCACCTTTATTTGAGTTGTATGTATTTCTATGTATGGGGTAGGTTTTGTTTCTCGACCTTGGAGAAGTGGCCTCTGTGGGAGGTGTCCTGCGTGCCCTCGCTGTGCACCCCCCTTTCGTCACGCAAGCTGTATGCTCTAGGGGTTCCCCCTAAGAGGGCTGTGTGGGTCCTGTGTGGCAGGCTGACCATGCAGGGTCTGGTAGACTTGGTTGGCTCCTAGTCTGGTTGGTTGCCAGGCGCTGCCTTGTATGGATGCTGCTGGCTGCTGGTTCCAGGCCTGGTCCCAAGGTGGCTGGTCCTGGAATCCCAGGGGTCCCTGGGGCTAGTGCTGACTGACTGGTGGGCACAGTCAAGGTCCTAAAGACTCTGGGGCTATTGCCCATCCACTGATATGTGAAGTCAGATCTCAGATTAGTACCAGGCTACTGGCAAGGCAGAGCTAGCTCCTGGAGTCTGGCTGCAGGGCCCAGGGATCCCAGAGTTCGTGTCAGATCACTGCCAGGTGTGGGGCTGGGGTATCCAGTTGGGAACGAGGCCAGGGTGTCCAGCAACTTGCACTGGCCTGCTAGTGGGTAGGACCAGGCCCCAGCTGGCCCCAGGGTTAGGTCTGGCCTGTGTTGTGGGTGTAGTTTTCTTCCATCTGGAGCTTGCCCCTTGGTGGGTGAGGCTGGTCTAGAGGCTTGTGCAGGCTTCCTGGTGGGAGGGATCAATTCCTATCCCCTGCTGAGTGGAGCTGGGTCCTGGCCCTCTGGTGGGCTGGGCTGCAGGGGGCATGTCCAGAGGCTGGCATGAGCAGTGTAGTCTTTAGGCAGCCTGTCTACTGGTGGGTGAGGCTGTGTTCTCACCCAGTTAGTTGTTTGGCCTGAGATGTCCCAGCACTGGCACCTACAGATTGTTAGGCAGGGCCGGGTCTTGGTGTTAATAAGCGAATGACACCACCAGTGCCAGCTACTGAATAGGAAGGACTCCCAAACATGATTGTCACCACTGTCTGTGTCCCCAGGGTAAGCTTCACACACCCCCCAACCAACCCCACAAGTTTCTGAGACTAGCAGGTAGGTCTGGCCCAGGCTCCTATCTAATGCCTGCTTTTCCCCTGTGGCCTGGTACACATGAAATTTTTGTGTGCACCCTTTAAGAGTGAGGTCTTTATTTACCCTAGTCCTGTGGGGCTGCTTGCAATTAAGCCCTGCTACCTCCAAAGCCAAATGCTCTGGGGGCTATCTTCCAGGTGAAGGACTCCCCAGGCTGGGGAGCCCAGTGTGGGGCTCAGAATTCTCACTTCTGTAGAACATCTGCACTAGAGTTATTCTCCAGTCTGTGGGTCACCCACCTGGGGATATGAGATCTGATTGTATGATGAGCCCACCCATCTTCCCCATCTCCTTGTGGTCCTTTCTTTACGCCTCTAGTTGTAGAAGATCATTTCTGGTAGGCTCCAGTCTTTTTCCTCAATGGTAGTTCTGCAAAGAGTTGTGATTTTGATGTATCAGTCAGAGGTGGTGAGTTAAACTGGCTCAGTTAAACTGGCTCCTCTCCCATCAGATCTATTTATGGAGGATGGGAAATCAGGCGGAGAGCTGCTTAAGGGTGGAGTGTGGCAGGGGTAAGGGGAGGTGAGCAGAAGGCTGCAGTGGAGGCCCCAGGCAGCCCAAGAGCACTGTCCTTGGACAATGAAGCACGTTTGGATGATGAGCAGTCCAGATTTTTTCAGGGTAGGTCATGGGTTCCTGCCTTGGTGTATCGTAAAGGTCCTGTGAGGTTGATTTCTTTCACATTAAACACAGGCTTCCTGAATGTTTTAGAGTTGTATTCAGGTTTTTCCTGTAACTTTCAGGCTGGAGTCATGTCATATTGTACGTAAGTCATGTGATCTGTCTGCTTAGTCTCAGATGTAGTGGGGTTGGCAGGTGAGGAGGAGAGAGAAGTAAGACAGAATCCAAAGCAGAAAGTGCTTTCCTTCATGCATCCTGGTCTGGAGAGTAACCGGGAGGATGGCAGGAGTGGGCAGGCCTGCCAAAGCTCTGACATTTGTGTGGTGAGAGGGGTTTGGCCCAGTGACACAGGGTGCCACTGGAAAGCCAGCGGAGCACCTCCTTCCTTCTCTTCTTGCAAGTTTGTCTGGGATCCAGGCATCCGCTTCAGAGTTCAGAGTCACATTCAGATTCACTTCTTAGGGAGTTGTTTCTTTGCTTTCTTGCAGAAAAACCTTCATGAGTTTTTCAGGGCTATCACCTCCCTCTTAAAGGTATCTCATATCCAAACAAGTCCCACTATTTCTTGTGTCCCTGTGGTGTTGACACCCATTTTCTCATGGCACTTACCAGACCGTATTTCTTTTGTGCCAGTTAGAAGCTCATTCTCCAGAATTCCCCCCATGGGAACCTCTGCCATTTTGTTTAGGAAAAAACTATGTTGATGAATGTCTCTTGAGAATGAGGGGTGAGACCTCAAGGAAAATGCTTTAGCTATCAAAAGACGCCATCAGCTTCCTTTTGCAGAGTGCGGATTCTGTTATCTAGAGGATCTTTTTTTAATGGTGAGCACCAGAGTTGGTTGCATATGAGTTTGCTGTAGATCGAGGCAGGGCTGACTTGTCCTGCATCAAAGAGGCTGCATCAGTCAGGTTAAGCCATGCTATGCAACAGTAACAAACAACGCCAACAGTGGCATAACACAGAAAAGGTTTATTTCCTACTCCTTCCACATATAATATCACGGGGACAGAGAGGAGGAGAAGAGAAGACTCTTTAATATTAAAGTCCTTCAGTGAACCAAGCTGAAAGAAAGTCCAACTTCGCATTTACTTCTAGGATCATCCTGGTTCAAGACAGTGGTGCACCTCTGGATGGAAAGCTTCCATCCAGAAATGGCATACATCATTTTGCTCATGATTTATTGGTCAGAGCAAACTGCTGGCAACACATAACTTCAAAGGAGACTAGAAGATATACTACCAATTGCCCAGGAAAAGGGAAAAAAATGCAATATTTATAAATATCCCTAATGATGTCCATAGAGGTGAAGCCCTATTTAGTGGGAGGATGAGGGTCAAGGGACTTTTAGAGGGTCAGTGAGAGACTTAGGCCTCTGAGGCCCATGTTTCTACCTTAAGGGCTATATAGGGAAGGGTTGGGGAAGAAATCCTTGGTCAAACCATGGCCTTGAAGAAACTGGGTGAACTCAAAATCTCCTATGAGACCTATTGTCCTGAGGAGCTCGATTTAAATCCACTCTCCACCTTACCTGTGAAATCTTCAACCGTCTGTGTTGGTCCCCGGTGCCTGTGTCTGGGGGCATGGGTTGGAGGGCAGGGCAGGAGGGGAGACCTCAAACAAGTGCCACATCCAGGGTATAAGTCATTCAGGGCAAAAGCAGAGGTTGTATACATGGCACTGGGTACTGGATAAACCAGAGATGGCCGACATCTGAGCTAACGTCACTGTTGTTTTTCCTCCTAGCTCATAAACTGCTCAAGGTCAAGGACCGCTTCTTATTTATATGCATGTCCCCTGCAGAACATAGAGCTACTCTGGGCACAGTAGGTGCTCCACTGCTTGAGGCTTCCATCCCTCTCTACCCTGAGCCAGAGGAGATGTTGGGTGGATCAGAAAAGCTCATCACTCAGCGAGCAGCTCTCCTCCCTCCACATCCAGCCTTGACTTCTAAGTCTGTTAAAGCAGTGTAGGCTCCCATCGCTCTTCAAGTGGGAAACAGAAAGCTTCCTCGACTGTTCTTGCTTATGCCGATGGATATTCAACTCTGGAGCGTGACTCCACCGATACGCTGGGAGGCACATGGCAGTGGAGGGGCCCTGGAACAGGACATGGTTGGAGGATGCGAGGCAGTGGAGTGAAATATCTGGGTGTTGAGGGTAATGGACAAGAGGCTGACCTTGGAATTCCTTCCTTCATTTACCTCCTCATTCATTTATTACTCACTCCTTTACTCTCTTATTTAGGACTTCCTTCATTCCTGCTATCATCTGCGATGATAAGGTGGGATAATGCATATGGAGTTTCTGTTGCAATGCCTGGCATGTGATGAATGCAAGTAAATGTGTTTGCTCATTCAATCATCAGCAGTATTTTCAGAGTGTCTGTTTTGTTCCAAGCATTCCACTAGACCCTGGGAATAGAGTGAAGAACAGATAAAGAGGTCTCTGCTCTCAAGGAGCTTGCATTCGTGTGGATGAATGGAGTTGTTATTACCTGGAAGTATTCTAGGAAATCACAGAAATTGACAGTGTGGTTTTGCTCTTGAGGTAGATTAAAAACTAGTGGGAGACAAAACATGGGAATGTAAAATATAAAACACAATGAGGCCCCCAAGGGCTGGGGGAGCGGGGCTGTCAGACCCCCTGGTGAGGGCTGCTCACAGCAGGCTGCAAGCTTCGGAAGAGTGGGGAGGCAGGGAAGGCTCTGCTGGGGGTAGGATAGGGGTGAGGGGTAGAGGAGAGTGGATTCTGACTGCAGACCGTTCTCTCCTTCCTGCCTTTGTGACTGTGGGCAAGTTAACTAGCCTCTCTGAGTTCCTTTTCCTTCTCTGTAAAACTTCATAAGGCTGGTGTGAATTCATATTTTGTGAAGCTCTTGGAGCACTAGCAAATACAGGCAATCACTCTATATAAGTGTGTTATATCAGTACATGAATAAAAGTGGGGTGGTGTGGGGCTGTCCACATTGAAAGGTATGGCCAGCTACACGGAGAAGAGGTCCTGAGGAGCACTGAAAGATGACGGGTAGGCTAGAGCCCACTTAGATATCCCTCCTCAAGGAGACATTTAGTTTCCTTCTTTCATGCCTGTCCCTCTCCCTCCTCTGTCTTTTTTGCAGTCTCCAGCCTATGGGCAGTATCTGATTCACCTTCTCATTCGCAGTACCTAGCACAGTGCTGGAAAGATGGATGGTATGCCAGGATTGTTCAGTGAACCAATGAATAGCCTTTCATCCATGTCACTGGATCTATTTATTCAGGATCCAACGTCTGTGTTTAAGGAGACATTTAGTTTCCTCCTTTCATGCCTGTCCCTCTCCCTCCTCTGTCTTTTTTGCAGTCTCCAGCCTATGGGCAGTATCTGATTCACCTTCTCATTCGCAGTACCTAGCACAGTGCTGGAAAGATGGATGGTATGCCAGGATTGTTCAGTGAACCAATGAATAGCCTTTCATCCATGTCACTGGATCTATTTATTCAGGATCCAACGTCTGTGTTCCAGGTCCCCAGACTCTCAGCTCAAGTAATCCAGCAGCCTAGAAATCTTTGTATTCCTCCAGCTTCCGCACCTACTGAATGTCGCACCACCACCCAGCTTTGGCTGGTGGTCTTTCTCTGAGCCTCCCCCAGGGCACAGAGGGGCCGGGGGAGGGCAGGGGGGGGGGAGGGTCTGCTCTCAGCAGGATACCCTTTGATTCAAGGCAGGTGATGGGTGGGAGCAGGGGCTGGACTCGGTGGGGAGGGGCATCCATCTCCTCAGCTATTGCTTCTTTATCCTGGGATGGCTCATTTTCCTGCTTGTCCTCCCAAGGCCAGAAGTGGTGATGATAAGCATCACAGTCATCACCATAACTGCAAACTGGCACTCAAGGCGGTGTTCCTCCATTACCAGGCACTATGTCAACTACTTTACCTGCTCCGAAGCAGATGTTCCTGTGCCCACCCATATCCCCACACCCAATCCCAGAGGTTGCTTGAGGGTGAATCCTGAAGGTAGACCCCATCCGCACAGGTGCCTCCTTGCATCTCTTGCCCTAGGGTACTCTGTCTCTAGGCAGAGAGGCAGGCCAGAAGCGCCAGCAGTGACCCGATAGCAATGATGGGTGGGTTAGTGGAATAGATAACCCAGCTCTCACCTTCAGTGGGACACTCGCTTTGAAGAGCCCCGGAGGGACAGAGCCCTGGTCGCCCACTGTGGCAATAATTGCTCATCAGTGCACCCAGCACAGGCCCCCTCCCTTCCTGTCTCACTTACTTACACCTCACGTTGTTTCCCTGGATTGTCTTCCAGATAAATTACTTGTACCAGGTGCTGGACTTCAGGGCTGCTTTTAGGAGGGATTCAGCTAAAGGCTCCTATTATTGTCCCCATTTTATATATGCAGTAAAAGTAATGACTTGCCACGGTGACACAGCTGGTGAGCGGTGCAGCCAGGACTGAACCCGGCCCTGGTCCAGAGTCTCTGCCTGTCGTGACTGTGCGGTCCCTACTCGGCCTCTGACTGTGACTTATAAGTTGGGTGCTGTTTGCTCCAAGACTTGGGACCCCCGAAGCAGACACACATTGCCCCCACATCCCTAGCCTTGTTCTCCTTGAAAACAGTCCAGGTGGTAATCCTCCACCTGGTCCAGACAGAAGCCCGGCTCCCTCTTTGTTGCGTCAAGGAGCTGCCAGCCCCTTTCCCTTTAGTATTTGCTGGCAATGCACAGTATAAAGCCTTCCTGGATTAAAGGCACAGTGAAATGACACTTGAATTCTCTGGGGAACAATTCTGCTATGATGGATAAACATGTTAATTACTCAGAATTTAACCTCCAGCTGCTGCCTTTGCAGAGCGTTCTCCTCTCATCCTGAGCCTGAGGCCCGGTGGGGTGGGCGCTCTGGGAGCTCTCTGGACTCCTGAGGTTCCCCATGGTTGCTTGAGGGTGAATCCTGAAGGTAGACCCCATCCGCACAGGTGCCTCCTTGCATCTCTTGCCCTAGGGTACTCTGTCTCTAGGCAGAGAGGCAGGCCAGAAGCGCCAGCAGTGACCCGATAGCAATGATGGGTGGGTTAGTGGAATAGATAACCCAGCTCTCACCTTCAGTGGGACACTCGCTTTGAAGAGCCCCGGAGGGACAGAGCCCTGGTCGCCCACTGTGGCAATAATTGCTCATCAGTGCACCCAGCACAGGCCCCCTCCCTTGCCTGTCTCACTTACTTACACCTCACGTTGTTTCCCTGGATTGTCTTCCAGATAAATTACTTGTACCAGGTGCTGGACTTCAGGGCTGCTTTTAGGAGGGATTCAGCTAAAGGCTCCTATTATTGTCCCCATTTTATATATGCAGTAAAAGTAATGACTTGCCACGGTGACACAGCTGGTGAGCGGTGCAGCCAGGACTGAACCCGGCCCTGGTCCAGAGTCTCTGCCTGTCGTGACTGTGCGGTCCCTACTCGGCCTCTGACTGTGACTTATAAGTTGGGTGCTGTTTGCTCCAAGACTTGGGACCCCCGAAGCAGACACACATTGCCCCCACATCCCTAGCCTTGTTCTCCTTGAAAACAGTCCAGGTGGTAATCCTCCACCTGGTCCAGACAGAAGCCCGGCTCCCTCTTTGTTGCGTCAAGGAGCTGCCAGCCCCTTTCCCTTTAGTATTTGCTGGCAATGCACAGTATAAAGCCTTCCTGGATTAAAGGCACAGTGAAATGACACTTGAATTCTCTGGGGAACAATTCTGCTATGATGGATAAACATGTTAATTACTCAGAATTTAACCTCCAGCTGCTGCCTTTGCAGAGCGTTCTCCTCTCATCCTGAGCCTGAGGCCCGGTGGGGTGGGCGCTCTGGGAGCTCTCTGGACTCCTGAGGTTCCCCACCCTGCACACAGCCATAGCCAGCAGACAGTGAGTGGAGACACCCAAAGTGTGGACTCTGGTGCTAGATGGCTTGGGTTCGAATCCCAGCTCTACTATTCATAACCTGTGGACCCTTGAGCAAGTACTTCAGTCCTGCCGTGCCTCACTTTTTCTATCTGTAAAATGGGGTCATTGTGAAGATTAACTAGAGTAGCATCAATAAAGGACTTAAGGACTTTGATGTATTTGTGCTGTGAAAGAAAGTGGTTGCTGTGCGGATGGCTGCTTCAGGGCCCAGCTTTCCCCTTCAGGATTTGCTGGGTTCTTTTTTCTTTTATGTTCTCACCACCTCAAACCAAGCTTCAGTTCAGTTCAGTCGCTCAGTCGTGTCCAACTCTTTGCGACCCCATGAATCGCAGCATGCCAGGCCTCCCTGTTCATTACCATTTCTCGGAGTACACTCAGACTCACGTCCATTGAGTCCATGATACCATCCAGCCATCTCATCCTCTGTTATCCCCTTCTCCTCCTGCCCCCAATCCCTCCCAGCATCAGAGTCTTTTCCAATGAGTCAACTCTTCGCATGAGGTGGCCAAAGTACTGGAGTTTCAGCTTTAGCATCATTCCTTCCAAAGAAATCCCAGGGTTGATCTCCTTCAGAATGGACTGGTTGGATCTGCTTGCAGTCCAAGGGACTCTCAAGAGTCTTCTCCAACACCACAGTACAAAAGCATTAATTCTTTGGCACTCAGCCTTCTTCACAGTTCAACTCTCACATCCATACATGACCACACGAAAAACCATAGCCTTGACTAGATGGACCTTAGTCGGCAAAGTAATGTCTCTGCTTTTGAATATACTGTCCAGGTTGGTCATAACTTTTCTTCCAGAGAGTAAGCGTCTTTTAATTTCATGGCTGCAGTCACCATCTGCAGTGATTTTGGAGCCCCAAAAAATAAAGTCTGACACTGTTTCCCCATCTATTTCCCATGAAGTGATGGGACCGGATGCCATGATCTTCATTTTCTGCATGTTTTCTAAATCCAAGCTTAGTAAACTTGAAAGAAATTCACGTTTCTCTAAGCCAATTTTCACCCCTCCCAAAGGAGTGTGGAGTGAGGTACCTTTGCAGTTCTCTAGGATGTAAGTGTGTGTGTGTGTGTGTGTGTGTGTGTGTGTGTGTGTTGTTCAATCGTGTCCAATTCTTTGGGACCCTTTGGACTGTCACCCACCAGGCTCCTCTGTCCATGGATTCTTCAGGAAAGAATACTAGAGCGGGTTGCCATTCCCTTCTCTAGGGGATTTTCCCAACCTAGGGATCGAACCCAGGTCTCCCACATTGCAGGCAGATTCTTTACCACTGAGCCACCAGGGGATGTGTGTAGGGACCTTCCACTTTTCTGCTTGTATATTGAGTGTGTGATGAGTGCCTACTGAGTGCCAGGCCCTACAGTAGCCATTGAGCTGCATCCTCCAGGCAGAGATGGCTCATGACTGCACACAGCTTTCCTCCAGGGAGGGGGCAGCACAGCGAGCCATCTGCTGCAGCCTGGAGTGGTGGGTGCTGTGGCCGAGGCCGGAGGGTCCCCTCTGGTGCTGCTTGTGCAGCGCCTGCAATGAGGGCAGCACCCGGCAGCATAGGCTTGGAATCCAGTCGTGAGTTCCGGTGTCCGCTGAGCATCTTTGCTCTGTGACCTCAGCGACACATCCAACCTCTCTACTCTTCAAGTTCCAATTCAAAAGTGGGGCTGAGTTGACTTGTGAAAGTTCAGACAAAATCCTGAGCCCAGTCACCCAGAAAGCACTTAGTAAGTGACAGCCGGTACGATGACGCTGATATTGCTAAGGATAACCTCTCTAAGTGGGAGCGTCCTTGCCTAAAAATAGCACCTCCCTCACTCAGCTTATGATAAATGAGAAGATGGGTACAAAACGCTTAGCACTTTCTGGATGCAAAACACTGCCCGGTGACATTTACTCTGGGCGTTTTTTTCATCAGTGCTCCTCCTCTCTCAGCTCCTACCTCACTTGGGGATCGGGAGGAGCCCCAATCCCTTCCAGTTGGAGCCCC
The DNA here is from genome assembly GCA_006408675.1 of Madoqua kirkii. Taxonomy (NCBI): domain Eukaryota; kingdom Metazoa; phylum Chordata; class Mammalia; order Artiodactyla; family Bovidae; genus Madoqua; species Madoqua kirkii. Next base: position 4,332 of record SJYC01084197.1, on the reverse strand, counting down.
AGTTGGGCTCCAGGTTCGGCCAGGAGCCAGGTGAAGAGATGCCAGCCTTCAGACTGCCTTACACAGAATCATAAACTTCTGGGTTCCCCAGGCTGGAAATGGCTTGCTGCTGATGGGATCATTAAGAGTGCCAGCCAGATCTGATCTCTGCATTCGGAGGTTTATTAATATCACCTCGAATTTATCTTCCTTGATGGGGAAATTTTGTCAGCATCTGATAAAAGCAAAATGCACAGTGGCCTTGTGCCAACCAGAGCCCTTTCTCTGTCATCAGCTGTTAGCAGAAAGCTAGTGCGGCAGCCTGCGACGGGGCTGATGAAAATGTACGTGGGGAGGAGAAATGAGTTTTGTATCTTCAATGCGGAACTTGGACTTCAAAGCTCCTTTAGGTCCCTCCCCCAAACTGGGCTGTGAAAATCAATTTCAGAGCTGTATCTCTCTCTGAGAGTGTATGCCTCACCCTGCAATACCCATCTGAATGCAGCACTCTGGATGAAACCGTACTTCTCCCCTCTGAACATATTCGTGTACCCCCGTTCATCTTCCAGTCTCGAATGCCACCATAAAAGAATTATCAATGAGTGGAGATTGTTGTGATGGAAGGAGGAAAAACATCTTGGAGGAGTGTAATAGAGCTTCAGCAAGAAGGATGCCAGGTTGAACTGCTGAGAAACTGGGGCCTTTAGCTTGTGTTAGCTGAATCAGATGGGGTATAGCTAAGCGGGAGGACTCTAGGGCAGAGGATCAGGTCATGAGTCTAAGGCAATCTTGAGTTGTCCTGCTGACGACCTGGCAGTGGGAAGGCTGAGGGTGGTGGGAGTGTTTGGAGAGGCTGATCTGATGTATGGTGCTGAATGGAGGAGCAAAATGCTGTGGAATCTTTCTAGCTCAAAGACATCCTCAGTCCATTATAAAATGTCAAATGCCCTCATTTCACTAACGAGGGCATGAAGCCCAGAGAGGGTAAGCCATGTGCCCAGGATCACACAGTAAGTCCCTGGTGGCAGGGCTAGAACTGGAATGGATATCTGGCTCCCCTGTCGAATAGTCCTTCCATCAGACTGTATTCCCACCTCTCTTCCATATTCGAGTAACTTTAATGGAGCCGTTTCTACCTGTTAAGCAGGGGATGTTCTTCGTTGACTTTCACACCAACCTTGGGAGAAAGATGTTCTTGTGCTTTCTTTTGACACTTGATATCACGGGGCTGGAAGAGTTTAAATGATTTTCCTAAAGCCACAAGCTAGTAAGCGGTAGACTTCAAGGCTCCAACCTAGCCAGCTGGCTCCAGAGCGTTGTTTATAATCCTCAGTCTCAACCAATGTTTCTCGAAGTGAGGTGCCTGGAGGAGCAGCATCAACCTGGAAACTTATTAGAGGTGCAAATTCCTGAATCAGAAACTCTAGGGGTGGGTCTGGCTATCTGTGTTTGAATATATTTGAGTTGGTCTGAACTATTTAAGCCATAAATCTTCCCAGTTTTAGAGCAAGTCTTCCTTGCCATGCTCTGTAAACCAGATTGCTGACTTCTCACACCTGAGGAAATTTACAAGGTCACTGCTACTTCTCAGCAGCTCAGCAGCCCAGCTCCCGGTGTCCTCTTTTAACAGTGGAATTAGTCCAAAATGCTGGGATTGGCATAGGTTTTCCACCACCCAGAGGGGTTAACAGTGCCTCTGGGCTCAAAGACAGCAAAATTATCATTGCTGAACCTTCTGTTGGCCAGAGGGGATTCTGAGAGTCCCGTCTGCTTCCATGTGAACTTGGACAATTTGGTCTAGTCAAGTGGAAAATTAACAAACCTGAAAGGAAGGGGACAAGATTCAGGACTAAATGTTCATTGCTGCCAGAGTTCTGAGCATTGCTCTTTCGAAGCCATTAGGAATCCCACACTGGAGATGTTTTCTTCTTGAGTCAACACATATTTATCTTGCAACCACCAAATGCCAGGCGTTTTGCTTAGGACTGGGAATAGAAAGATGAAAGGATGTGGTCCCTGCTCACAGGAACCCACAGTCTAGCGTGATTATCTAGCGGTGCCATCCTCCACTGGGTAAAGTACAATGGCTTTTTGTTGTTCGTTTGATGATGTCTCGTTAATAGAGTGTCATAAAAATAAATTCCCCCAATTACCCCACTGGTGATTGGTGACACTGCCTACTAATGAAGGCTACATTTTTTGGTGGTGTGGGATAGAAGCACTGCAGATCAGTGAAGGAGAGTCTGATGAAGACTTCATTATTTAATGAACCGTGTCCTTGTGAACAGCTGTGGTATAAACCAGCTAGGACAATTATTGTCACTTGGATTATGTCTCCAGTAAATTGATTCCACTTTATTTGATTAAGTTGGTTCTCCAAAGACAGATTCTTCCAAGTTGAGTCAGTGGGGTTGGGGAGGAATCACCGTTTAAACTTCGCTTCTAAGTTTTAATCTTTGAGATGCTTCTGCTCTCAAATCTTAAGAGGAAACACGTGATGGCCTCTCTGTTGTTATCAGCAAGAGAACCAAGAATAGTTATGTGTTTGCAATAGCCATTAGCATGTTCTGTAAAAGACTCACATCGTCTTCTCTCAATGAGTTTGCTCACAGGGGCAGTAGGAGAGAGCAGGGGACTGTGACCCCTCCTTTGTGAGCCCCCAGAGTGGCCGGGCTCCAGCTCACCAGGCAGTTAGCTTCCTTTACACACAAATCTGGGCATGCAGATGAACATAATGAAAAGAAAGGGGATCGATGTGAAATTCTTCCCCTAACCCCTTTCTGCCACTTCCAGAGTATTCAGTTCAGTTCAGTCGCTCAGTCGTGTTCAACTCTTTGCGACCCCATGAATCGCAGCACGCCAGGCCTCCCTGTCTATCACCAACTCCCGGAGTTCATTCAGACTCACATCCATCGAGTCAGTGATGCCATCCAGCCATCTCACCCTCTGTCGTCCCCTTCTCCTCCTGCCCCCAATCCCTCCCAGCATCAGACTCTTTTCCAATGAGTCAACTCTTCGCATGAGGTGGCCAAAGTACTGGAGTTTCAGCTTTAGCATCATTCCTTCCAAAGAAATCCCAGGGCTGACCTCCTTCAGAATGGACTGGTTGGATCTCCTTGAAGTCCAAGGGACTCTCAAGAGTCTTCTCCAACACCACAGTTCAAAAGCATCAATTCTTCGGCGCTCAGCCTTCTTCACAGTCCAACTCTCACATCCATCCATGACCACAGGAAAAACCATGACCACAGGTTTCAGAGTATTAGGCTCTCCATGATGCATTAGTATGCTTGGGAAACGTAGTTAATGGGTGACCACCAACATCACTAAAAAAAATGAAAAAGAATGAAATAAAATATTGTTTTATCTCAGCATATTACTCATAGTAAGTATCGCTTCATGAAACTGTATTTTGCTTTGTGTGTATGGGCATGTGGATGTGTCTGATCTGATGTGTTCTGAACCATGTTGGAATCCCCACAGCCAGACACTCTGTTAACAGCCAACTTCTGGATGAAATTCATTTCCTAGGACAAAAGGAGTCTAGAAAGGCTAGACAATCGTACATCCCAAATGTAGGCTCTGAGGCAGTGAAACCACTGGATGAATGTTGGATTTGTTAGTGGGTTTGGACTTAGGATACACCCAGTGTTAATGGGTGACCACCAACATCACTAAAAAAAATGAAAAAGAATGAAATAAAATATTGTTTTATCTCAGCATATTACTCATAGTAAGTATCGCTTCATGAAACTGTATTTTGCTTTGTGTGTATGGGCTTGTGGATGTGTCTGATCTGATGTGTTCTGAACCATGTTGGAATCCCCACAGCCAGACACTCTGTTAACAGCCAACTTCTGGATGAAATTCATTTCCTAGGACAAAAGGAGTCTAGAAAGGCTAGACAATCGTACATCCCAAATGTAGGCTCTGAGGCAGTGAAACCACTGGATGAATGTTGGATTTGTTAGTGGGTTTGGACTTAGGATACACCCAGTATGCTTACTTTTACTGTGTGTGATGTATTCTGATCCATTCCATTCCCATGGTATTTATAACATGTTTGTCAGAACTCATTAGGTTGATCAATTTCATGACCCACCAACAGGCTGCAATTAAAAAAAAGAACTCTACCAGATTAGGTTACATTCAGATTCCCTTTCCACCTCAAATGCTGTAAAACCAGTATAAATCAGCACTGTATTCGGGTGTTAAATTCAGTATGGAACAGGCTCTTAGTTAAAGTTGTTTTAACCTTCCTACTAGCTTTGTGTGGTGGAGAAGGCAATAGCACCCCACTCCAGTACTCTTGCCTGGAAAATCCCATGGACGGAGGAGCCTGGTAGGCTGCAGTCC
>SJYC01084186.1:0-10657 GCA_006408675.1 Madoqua kirkii | reverse complement strand
CAGGAGATATTACCAACCCAGAGATCAAACTCAGGTCTCCAGCATTGCAGGTAGATTCTTTATGAGCTGAGCCACATGGGAAGCCCAAGAATACTGGAATGGATATTCTTTCTCTTCTCCAGCGGCTCTTCCCAATCCAGGAATGAAACAAGGATCTTCTGCATGGCGGGCAGATTATTTACCAACTGAGCTATTAAGGAAATCCCTAAATATGAGGGGTTTGATAAAAATACAAAGAGTGTGTAGTCAGTAATGTGATGAATTATTTTGCCCTATAACTTGATTCTGATTATTTCAAAACTTTCAGAGAATTTACTAAGTGAGTAAATTTACTGAGAGTGTATTTTTCTGAAGCCAGCAGAAGAGCCAAATTCCCAAACAGAATGTTAGCAAAATCAAGAGAATCCATGAAGATGAAGAAACACAGAAAATGAGGGAGTAAAATCAAGAAAACTGGATAAATCCAAAATAAAGTGAAAGTAGAAATTATTTTCTTTTGAATTATGAATTTGGGATTTGGGCCAGTTTAGCTAGATGTCCGATATGTAGGTTATAAAAGTAAACATTGTAAAGGTCTCTATCTCCAAGTTTCACATTATGGTACCTTCAGAATTTGATTTAGGAGCAGAGACCAACTGAGCAAAAGACAGAAAGACATTTTTAATTCTGAGACATTGGATCTATTTCAGCCAGAAAATTGTGCAGATGTTTATTTGTTATGTTTCTCAGCTCTATTGATCTGTGAACTTGTCTGATTCTTTTAGTTTACTCTCTTCTAACCTTTACCCTTTCCTGTCATCTTTGTATAGCTGATCAATATAGAAGTTTTAGGAAAAAATCTCTAAGAAAATCACCAAGGGGTGTAAGGAGGGGGATAGGGTGGTGATTGCATATTGTTTTCTGAAAAAAGCTGCATTTTTATAAGCAAAAAAAGGCTGAGTAAAATATAAATAAACACTCGTGTTTATGATAGACTTCAAACATGTGGGACATTAGAGAGAACAGTGTGTTGAACCTCAGTGTGCAGCATCCATCCTGGCAATTAACACATGGCCAACCAAGTGTTATTGGTATTCTCATTTTCTTCTATCACATTACTTTATCTGAAAATATTTGAGAGTCTATCTCTAAATTTAAAGATTTACAATTATTTTGTCAACCTAAAGTATTAAGGTATTTTTCTAAATATCATCTGTGTTCACATTTCCACAATAGTTTTATATTTTTTTACTGTTTGTCAAACCAAATGGAAAGGTTGATACAAGTAAATATACTTCTTAATTTTTAATCAATAATTTTATAATTGTAAAATCTATAATCTATATTTCCTCTTATTTAATTCCACTGGCTAAAACCTTCAACTCAATGTAAATATTAAGTTAGAGAATTGATATTTTTTTACATCTTTGTTGACCTAGCAGAAAAAATTTCCTGTTGCTTTCTCATTAAATAACATGCAACAACTACACTGAGATGCACATTTTATTATGCTAAGGGAATATCCATAAATTCCTATTTTAGGCATGACAACATAAATGGGTGTTGATTTTAACCAAATACTTCTTCTAGTGTCTATTAAGACAGTCATATGATTTGGTTTCTGTAAACCATTCCATAAAATTCAAAACAGTATCAGTCAAAGTGCCAAGATTATTATGGAACATGACAAATAATAGAAATTTATCATAAAAAATAAACATGTGAAAAGAGTCATTTAGAGGCTAGAAAAGAAAAATAATCAAGTGGGACAATTAAATTCTAGATGCTGAAATTGCTTTAAAAACAGAATAATGAAAATGATTTCTATCTATTAAGACTGCCTGGGACCTGGATAGGATTCGAATGGCAAAACACCAGAACAAACTGAAGTCAGTTTTGGAATTTAATAATAAAGTTAAAATTCTCTCAATTGATAGAGGATGATTTAAAAATAAAATCATAATGGAACAACTGGTTATATGGTTTGGAAAACACTATCACTTTAGGGATGTATATATTTATTCATAATCATTTTTATACTGATTGTTGTTAATGATATTTTGTACACATTAATATTTTTCATACTAATTAGTGGAAATTTGTGTGATTTTTTTTCCCAGTAAATTCAGGGACTGATTTAGGGGCTATCTAACAAGTACTGGGAGCTAAAGTATGTTTTCATGTTTTTTTAAACATTAGATAGTAAATAAGGTAACAAATGAAAAACATTTTGTATGTTATTCAAGTTAACACAAAACTGTATACTAATACCCCTTAGGAATATCCAGTTAGCAGATCCTTGTGAGGAAAGCAGTGAGTTAGGAGGCACTTGGAGGAAGAAATGAGATGGAAGCAGAATTGAGGTGGCATTGGGGAAAAATTGTACAGTGAACTATATAATAAATTAGGCAATAAAGAAATGCAACTGAGATGTAAACAAATAAGAAAAGCCCTTAAATTAGCAAAAAACAACTTTAGTACTAGCAGATCTATTTATTTTATTGCTCCTTGATTTAGCTGGAGTCAGTGTAAAAAAATCTCATATTCTTGTGATAATATTTTTTTCTTCTTCTACTTGAATGTGAGGATAAATAGAAACAGAGAGCGCTTGGCTTGTGTAATAATTTTGCCTTTGCAGTGTAACAAAGCACATCAAAACCAAACGGCTTAACGGCTTACAGCCGTTAGGTTAACTCATGATTCTGTGGGTTGGCAATTGAGGATGTACTCAGTTGAATAATTCTGCTCCTCTCAGTTCAGGTAATTTACACTTCTGTGTCAACTGCCAATCTGTATATTTATATCTTAAAATATTTTTAAAAAGACTATGAGGAGCAATATCCATCAATGTTAGTTCAACTCAGTAGCTCAGATATGTCTGACTCATTGCCGCCCCATAGACTGCAGCACACTGGCTCTCCCTGTCCATCACCAACTCCTGGAGCTTGTTCAAACCCATGTACCTTATTATCATAGATAATAATTATAATTCATTCTAATTTCTCAAAATTCATAAGATTCATGAAAATTTCAATAAATGATTACATGTGTTGGCACATAATAAAAAGAGAAATGATTTTGGCTGATGTATTTTGTAGCAAGATGGACTGGGGTGAGAAATACCAAAGAGATCTTCAATAACTAAAAGTTTACACCAAAGGCAAAAATGTAGGCTTTGTATGTAAGTTCAAGAAGAAAGCTAACACTGTCATATATATCTGATTGCATTAAAGGTATGCTTTGGGTCTGAATGTTGGCAAATAGTCACTGGTTTGATACTTGAATATGCACTAGCTTTGAAATAATAACCTTTAATTGATGTCTGTTGTAATGAAACAGAAAATTTCAATTCTTGTGAATATGGAGGCAAACCTGTTCATTCCATACACACAGACAGACAGATGAACTAGTGGCAGACCCTCTTTGCTACATCAGGTGTGCAAACCAGAATCCATGCAATCTTTAACTTGGCCAAGTGACACATTTCATCACTGGAAGTTCAGACTCCATTAATAATGTGATTGCTAACACTGAGGGAAGAAAATGATCCTTTTAACTCTGTGGCCTAAGTGTTTCCCTTTGTTTTACAAATTCAGCTGCTTAGAATCTTAGACTGCTGAGCAATGAACTTATCAGGAGATGGCCCTTTGGTGGAAAAGTAGTCTCTAAAATGAATGCATTTATTTAACTCATATCGTTTTAAAGGAGAATTCAGTTTATTTTATTGTAAGTTTCCTGTTACATACGAATAAAAATTTCTTCATCTGAATTTGTCCTCAAAGAAATGAATAAATCCAAAACTAGATATTTTAGACGAATGGCAGTCTTTGGATTTTATGAAACATGGTAAATTCTTTGCAACTTCTTTTATTAACATGATCATATGGAATTTAGATATGTTCTCATTCAAAATTCAAAAGGAGCATGAACACATTAGCTCTTAGTTCTTTCTAATCAAAATTAATAAGGTCCAACATTTTAAATATTAGCACTTACCTGCACAGATAATCAAAATTATTAAACTCTGTACTAGCTTAATACACTCCTCCAGCTCAGTAGATCCAAGTGTAAATATTGCTCCATGATTTTCCCAATTCCTACCCTGCACTAATTTGTGCATATGTATATTTAAATATATCTTAATGTCACCAGTATATCTAGATTAAAAAACTTCAATCCTGTAAAATATGGGGTTTATTACTGAAAGATTAGATAAATGATTAGAAAAGTAAGCTATTGAGTGAAGACTGTATACATCATCATAATCAGTTTTGCTTTATCAGTGTTTCATTTGCTTTTGTTCTTTTATGAAAAGAGTCACCAAGCTTTTCTTATAAATGAATAGACAGTAAATATTTTTGTCTTTATAAACCATACATTTACAGCTACTTAGCATTGCTGTTGTAACATGAACATAACCAAAGACAGTGTCTTAATAAATGGGTGCAGCAGTTATCCAATAAAACTATTAATGAGTACTGAAATTATAATCCCAGGTAATTTTCATGTGGCATAAAACATTCATTTTTGGTCAATTTTCAACAAATTCTTAAAATGTAAAAAATGTTCCTGGGTTCTGGGAAATGAAAAATTGGGTGGTAGTCAGGAACTGACTTTCAGGGTATATTTTGCTCAACCTTGCTGAAGGCTAATGTCTTTCTCTCTTACAGCTTTAGAGTAAAGTCATTACAAATGTATAATGTATATACATTTACATGAATGGACATACAAATACATAGTGTATAAACATTTTATAATTTAAAAGAAAGTCATAAATATATTTTTGTAGTACATCTTTACCTACATATACTTATTTACTTATTCAAAATATAATTATTAATTATCTTCCTTATGCAAAGTATGTACTGGATACAATGAATGATCCACAGAGTATGGCACAGTTTGTAACTTCAAGAGGCTTAAAATCTAGCAGAAGTTTCTAGTGCTCTACTGTATCCAAAATATTGTAATATAAGACCACTTGGGACAACTAACAAAGTTGATATCTATGTAAGAACCAAAGGAGTTCTTTTGCAGGGGACAATTACTGACATTTTAGCAAGTGTTTTTATGACAAAGAGTGTCTTTGTGCTGACACAGTGGATGGCAGCATGTTTACAAGCAGATGGTAAAGAAGATGAGATAAACTCTAGGATAAGAAAGGCAGAATTATCAGCCAACTTCTTACAGACAGGTGAAATTTACAGAGGGGAAATTCTCTAGTTCCAGAAGAAATACAGTTAGTTCTTTTAAAAGATTTACATTGATGTATGGCAAAATCAATACAACATTGTAAGTAATTAGCTTCCAATTAAAATAAATCAGTTTATATATTTTTAAAAAGTGCAGTTAATCCAAGAATAATTTTTGTCTTTACTATGTGTCTCTCACTGGATTCAGCTCTAGGGTTACAAAATTTAATAGCAAATGTTTTCTGTCTTTGAGTGTGTTGAAATACAGTGAAGGGTTGAAAGTAGTAAACTAATAATTATCTCAGCACAAGTGTTAGTGGAATATTATGTTTATAATGATAAAATAACATTGCAGATATTGACATCTGGTTGATTCTAAAGGGTGGTAGAGAGGAGAGGGAAGATTCTACAGAATATATTTTTCTGAAATTAGTGACATTAGGAATTTTCAAAGATGAGAGGAGAAAAGGAGAAAATATAGTGCTAAGGATGACAAGTAAATTCACAAAGGTATGAAGAAACAAGCTGCTATCCAGGGTAGAAAAGTACAAAAAAAGGAAGCAAACAGGAAGTTAGTAGGATATGAAACTATAAATTCATTCTCACAATTATATTAATTAGACAATAGTAACTTCTTCAGAGCATATGTGTCAACTGGTAGTTTATAGCATTTCAATTAAACTGTTTTTTAATATTTTATTGAGATACAGTTGATTTACAATGTTGTGTTAGTTTCAGATACATAATAAAGTGATTCAGCTTCACACACAGACACACAGACAAGTGTATACACACACACACACACACACACACACACACACATATATAAAATATATGTGTATATATATATAATTCAGTTCAGTTCAGTCGCTCTGTCGTGTCTGACTCTTTGGGACCCCATGAATCGCAGCATGCCAGACCTCCCTGTCCAACACCAACTTGCAGAGTTGACTCAAACTCACATCCATCAAGTCAGTGATGCCATCCAGTCATCTCATCCTCTGTCATCCCCTTTTCCTCCTGCTCTTAATCCCTCCCAGCATCAGGGACTTTTCCAATGAGTCAACGATTCACATGAGGTGGCCAAGTATTGGAGTTTCAGCTTCAGCATCAGTCGTTCCAATGAACACCCAGGACTGATGTCCTTTAGGATGGACTGGTTGGATCTCCTTGCAGTTAGTCCAAGGGACTGCTTAGAGTCTTCTCCAACACCACAGTTCAAAAGCACCAATTCTTCTGTTTTCAGCTTTCTTCACAGTCTAACTCTCACATCCATACATGACTACTGGAAAAACCATAGCCTTGACTAGATGGACCTTTGTTGGCAAAGTAATGTCTCTGCTTTTGAATATACTATCTAGGTTGGTCATAACTTTTCTTCCAAGAAGTGTCTTTTAATTTCATGGCCATAGTCATCATCTGCAGTGATTTTGGAGACCCCCCAGAAATAAAGTCTGATAACTGTTTCCACTGTTTCCCCATCTATTTGCCATGAAGTGATGGGACCAGATGCCATGATCTTAGTTTTCTGAATGTTGAGCTTTAAGCCAACTTTTTCACTCTCCTCTTTCACTTTCATCAAGAGGCTTTTTAGTTTCTCTTCACCTTCTGCCATAAAGGTGCTGTCATGTACATATCTGAGGTTATTGATATTTCTTCTGGCAATCTTGATTCCAGCTTGTGCTTCTTCCAGTCCAGCGTTTCTCATGATGTACTTTGCATAGAAGTAAAATAAGCAGGGTGACAATATACAGCCTTGACGTACTCCTTTTCCTATTTGGAACCAGTCTGTTGTTCCATGTCCAGTTCTAACTGTTGCTTCCTGACTTGCATATAGGTTTCTCAAGAGTCAGGTCAGGTGGTCTGGTATTCCCATCTCTTTCAGAATTTCCACAGTTTATTGTGATCCACACAGACAAAGGCTTTCACATAGTCAATAATGCAGAAATGGAGAGGGGTGGGGGTGGTCCTAAAATGACAGAGGAATAGGATGGGGAGAACACTTTCTCTCCCACAAATTCATCAAAAGAACATTTCAACTCTGAGTAAATTCCACAAAACAACTTCTGAATGCCGGCAGAGGACATCAGGCACTCAGAAAAGCAGTTCATTGTCTTTGAAAACATGTAGGAAAAAATATAAGATAAAAAAAGAGACAAAAGAGGTAAAGAGGGAGCTCCGTCCCGAGAAAGGAGTCTTAAAAAGAGAGAAGTTTCCAAACACCAGGAAACACTCTCACTACCAAGTCTGTGCCAAGCCTTGGAAGCACAGAGGGCAACATAACAGGGAGGAAAATAAATAAATGATTAAAGCCCAGTGGTAACTGCCCCAGTGGAGAAGCAGCACAGAGGCCTGCATCCACCACTAGCAAGTGGGGGCTGGGCAGGGAGGTGCGGGCTGCATTTCTTTTTAAGGATCGGACCCAAATGCCCCAAGGATAACCAGAGCGAACTAACTTGGGCTAGCAAACCAGACTGTGGGATAGATAGCACATTGAAAGCTCTAACATAAGACACCACCAGGAACACACACAGGACAAAGAATGGAACAGAATTAGCTGGCTGCAGACCATCCCCCTCCGGTGACAGGCAGCCATAGCCAGAAGGGCAGGAAAGGGGCAATAACAGCCCCAGAGAAACTTTAACTGCAAAACTGTAATTAGGCTTCTTTGCTAACTAAGACTTCTTGGGATACTGGACAGTCATCATCCACCTGAGAATGTGTCCCAGTTGTACACTCAGAAAACTGAGCATTAGGGACTGGAGAGGTGATAACTCACAGCGACCATGCTTGCCAAACACCTGAGTTACTCGGACCTGGGAAGGGCACAAAATGCAGACCCAACCTAGTCTGTGCCTCTGAGGACTACCTGAATGCCTGAGCCTGAGCAGCTTAGGCCTGGGAGGTGCATGCATTACAGTCTTGAACCTACTGTAAAAATAAAACTAAAAATCAGAAGCAGGAGGCTTAAGTCCAAATCCTGAGAACATCAGAGAACTCCTGACTGCAGGGAACATTAATTGATAGAAGCTCATCAAATGCCTCCATACCTACACTGAAACCAAGAACCACCCTAGGGCCAATAAGTTCCAGAGAAAGATATACCATGCAAATTCTCCAGCAATACAGGAACACAGCCCTGAGCTTCAATACATAGGCAGCTGAAAGTTACTCCAAAACCACTGACATCTCATAACTCATTACTGGACACTTCATTGCACTCCAGAGAGAAGAAATCCAGCTCCACTCACCAGAACACTGACACAAGCTTCCCTCAACAAGAAACCTTGACAAGCCACTGATACAACCCCACCCACAGTGAGGAATCTCCACAATAAAGAGAACTCCATAAACTGCCAGAATACAGAAAGGCCACCCCAAAAGCCACAATATAAACAATATGAAGAGACAGAGGAATACCCAGCAGGTAAAGGAACAGGAGAAATGCCCAACAAACCAAACAAAAGAGGAAGAGATAGGGAATCTATCTGATAAGGAATTCTGAATAATAATAGTGAAAATGATCCAAAATCTTGACATCAAAATGGAATCACAGATAAATAGCCTGGAGACAAGGATTGAGAAGACGCAAGAAAGGTTTAACAAGGACCTAGAAGAAATAAAATAAAAGAGTCAATATATAAAGGATAATGCAATAAATGAGATCAGAAACACTCTGGAGGCAACAAATAGTAGAATAACAGAGGCAGAAGATAGAATTAGTGAAACAGAAGATAGAATGGTGGAAATAAATGAGTCAGAGAGGAAAACAAATTAAAAGAAATGAGGACAACCTCAGAGACCTGCAGGACAATGTGAAACGCTCCAACATTCGAATTATAGGAGTCCCAGAAGAAGACAAAAAGACCATGAGAAAATACTTGAGGAGATAATAGTAGAAAACTTCCCTAAAATGAGGAAGGAAATAATCACCCAAGTCCAAGAAACCCAGAGTCCCAAACAGGATAAACCCAAGGCAAAATACCTCAAGACACATATTAATCAAATTAACAAAGACAAACACAAAGAACAAATATTAAAAGCAGCAAGGGAAAAAGAACAAATAACACACAAGGTAATTCCCATAAGGATAACAGCTGATCTTTGAATACAAACTCTTCAGGCCAGGAGAGAATAGCAAGACATACTTAACATAATGAAAGAAAATAACCTACAGTCCAGATTATTGTACCCAGGAAGGATCTCATTCAACTCTGAGGGAGAAATAAAAAGCTTTACAGACAAGCAAAAGCTGAGAGAATTCAGCACCAGCAAACTAGCTCTCCAACAAATGCTGAAAGAATTTCTCTAGACAGGAAACACAAAAATGGTTTAAAAACCCGAACCCAAAACAATGGCAACATGATCATACTTGTCAATAATTACCTTAAACCTAAATGGGTTGAATGCCCCAACCAAAAGGCAAAGACTGGCTGAATGGATACAAAAACAAGACCCCTATATATGTTGTCTACAGGAGACCCATCTCGAAGCAAGGAAAACATACAGACTGAAAGTGAAGGGCTGGAAAAAGATATTTCACACAAATAGAAACAAACAAACAAACAAAAAGCAGGAGTAGCATTTCTCATATCAAATAAAACAGACTTTAAAATAAAGGCTGTGAAAAGAGACAAAGAAGGACACTATATAATGATCAAAAGATCAATCCAAGAAGAAGATATAACAATTATAAATATATATGCACCCAACATAGGAGCACCACAATATGTAAGACAAATGCTAACAAGAATGAAAGGGTAAATTAACAATAACACAATAATAATGGAAGACTTTAATACCCCACTCACAGCTATGGATAGATCAATTAACAGAAAATTAACAAAGAAACACAAACTTTAAATGATACAGTAGGTCAGTCACACCTAATTGATATAAATAAGACATTGCACCACAGAACAATGAATTTCACCTTTTTCTCAAGTACTCATGGAACCTTCTCCAGGATAGATCACACCCTGGGCCATAAAACGAGCCTCAATAATTTCAAAAAAATTGAAATCATTCCAAGCATCTTTTTTTTCTTTTTTTTAAAATTTTTATTTACAATAACACAATAATAATGGAAGACTTTAATACCCCACTCACAGCTATGGATAGATCAATTAACAGAAAATTAACAAAGAAACACAAACTTTAAATGATACAGTAGGTCAGTCACACCTAATTGATATAAATAAGACATTGCACCACAGAACAATGAATTTCACCTTTTTCTCAAGTACTCATGGAACCTTCTCCAGGATAGATCACACCCTGGGCCATAAAACGAGCCTCAATAATTTCAAAAAAATTGAAATCATTCCAAGCATCTTTTTTTTCTTTTTTTTAAAATTTTTATTGTTGTTTTTACCTTTTTTTAATTTAATACTTTATTTCATTTCAAAATCCTGCATTGGTTTTGCCATACAGTCACATGAATCAGCCACAGATGTACATGATCTCCCAAAGCCGAAGCCCGCCCA
>SJYC01084184.1:0-16527 GCA_006408675.1 Madoqua kirkii | reverse complement strand
TTGGGAGGGACTGGAAGCAGGAGGAGAAGGGAACGGCAGAGGAAGAGATGACTGAATGGCATCATTGACTTGATGAACATGAGTTTGAGTGAACTCCTGGAGTTGTTGATGGACAAGGAGTCCTGGACTGCTGCGATTCATGGGGTTGCAAAGAGTCAGACACGACTGAGTGACTAAACTGAAATGATAACATCCTGATTATTATAGCTTTGTAGTATAGTCTGAAGTCAAGAATGTTCCTCCAGCTCTATATGTCTTTGTCTAGATTGCCTTGACTATTCCAGATCTTTTGTATTTCCACAGAAATTATAATTTTTTTTCTAGTTCAGTGAAAAATACCATTGGTAGTTTGATAGAAATTTCATTCAATCAGTAGATTGCTTTGGGTAATGTGGTCATTTTCACGATATTGATTCTTCCAATCCAAGAACATGGTATACCTCTCCATCTGTTTCTATTCTCTGTGTTTTCCTTTATCAGCATCTTATAGTTTTATACATACAGGATTTTTGTCTTTTTAGGTAGGTTTATTATTGCATATTTTATTATTTTTTATTTTTTGCAATTATGAATGTAATTATTTCCTTAATTTCTCTTTATGATTTATCCTTGTTAGTGTATAGAATACAAGGGATTTATGTGTATTAATTATATTGGTCATTTTCACGATATTGATTCTTCCAATCCAAGAACATGGTATACCTCTCTATCTGTTTCTATTCTCTGTGTTTTCCTTTATCAGCATCTTATAGTTTTATACATACAGGATTTTTGTCTTTTTAGGTAGGTTTATTATTGCATATTTTATTATTTTTTATTTTTTGCAATTATGAATGTAATTATTTCCTTAATTTCTCTTTATGATTTATCCTTGTTAGTGTATAGAATACAAGGGATTTATGTGTATTAATTATATATCCTGTGTCTTTACATTATTCGTTGATTAGCTTTAGTAAATGTCTGGTGGCATATTTTGGGTTTTCTATGTAGAGTATCACGTCATCTTCAAATAATGAGTTTTCCTTTATCCCCCCCCCCAATCTGGGTTATTTTTATTTTTTTCTTCTCTAATTGCTTCAGCTATGAGGTTCAAAAGTATGTTGAATAGTAGCGGTGACTGTGGGTACCCTTGTCTTGTTCCTGATCTTAGAGGAAATGCTTTCAGATTTTTAACACTGAGAAAGTTTGCTGTGGGTTTAATGTATATGGTCTTTCTTATGTTGAGATAGGCTCCTTCTAAAGCTCCTTTCTGGAGAGATTTTTGTCATTAATCAGTGTTGACTTTTGTTGAAAGCTATCTCTGCATCTTTTGAGATGATAATATATTTTTTAATCTTTTGATTTCTTAATATAGTGTACCACATTGATTTGCTTTATGAAGAATCCTTGGATCTCTGTGATAATTCCCACTTGATCATGATACATGATCATTTTAACATGCTGTTTGTTTCACTAGAATTTTGCTGAAGAGCTTTGCATCTATATTCATCAGGGCTATTGGTCTGCAATTTTTATTTGATGGTATTTTTGGTTTTAGCATCAGAGTGATTTTTTTAATCTTTTGATTTCTTAATATAGTGTACCACATTGATTTGCTTTATGAAGAATCCTTGGATCTCTGTGATAATTCCCACTTGATCATGATACATGATCATTTTAACATGCTGTTTGTTTCACTAGAATTTTGCTGAAGAGCTTTGCATCTATATTCATCAGGGCTATTGGTCTGCAATTTTTATTTGATGGTATTTTTGGTTTTAGCATCAGGGTGATGGTGTCTTCCTAGAGAGGTTTTCTTTCTCTGCAATTTTCTGGAAAATTTTGAAAAAGATAGGTGTTAACTTTTCTCTAAGCTTTTGGTAAAGTTTGCTTGTGAAACCATCTGGCTATCTGCTTTTTTAGGGAATATTTTTTTATTGCAATTTTAATTTCCATACTTGTGATTGGACTGTTCATATTTTCTACTTCTTCTTGGATAAGTTTTTGGCAAGTTATACTTTTCTAAATACCTGTCAATTTCTTCTAGGTTGTCCATTTTATTGGCATATACTTTCTCATACTATTATTTTATGATCCTTTGAATTTTTGTGTTATCTGAGGTAACTTCTTTTTCATTTATAATTTTATTGATTTGAGTCTTTTTATTTTTTTCTTTACTTGATGAGTCTGGCTAATGATTTATCAATTTTGTTTATATTTTCAAATAACCAACTTTTGGTTTTAATGATCTATGCTGTTGTTTTCCTTGTTTCTTTTTCATTTATTTCTACATTGATCTTTATGATTTCTTTCCTTCTATTACCTTTGGGTTTTTGTTGTTGTTATTGTTCTTCTTCTTTCTCTAGCTGCTTAAGGTGTAACATTAGGTTGTTTATTTGTCGTTTCTCTTGTTTCTTTAGATAAGCTTGTATTGCTATAAATTTCCTTTTTAGCATTGTTTTTCTTGCATCCTATATCATTTAGTTGACATTTTCTTTAATTTGTTGTCTAGATAACTTTTGATTTCCTCTTTCATTTCTTTAGTACTTCTTGGTTATTCAGAAGTACATTGTTTAGCCTCCATGTATTGTGCTTTTTACTTTTTTTTTTTTCCCTATGAGTGTGTCCTCAGTTGCTCAGTAATGTCCAATTATTTGTGACCCCATGTAATGTAGCCCACCAGGCTCCTCTGGCAATAGGAATTCCCCAGCAAGGGTACTGGAGAATGTTTCCATTTCCTCCTCCAGGGAATCTCCTGACCCAGGGATCAAATCCACATCTCTGGTGTCTCCTATATATTTACCTGTAGCTGATGTTATCTTATAGCCTTGTGGTCGGAAAAGATGCTTGAAATAATTTCAATTATATATTTTTAAAACTTACTAAAGCTTGATTTGTAACCCAAGATGTGACATATCTTAGAAAATATTCTATGTGCACCTGAGAAAAAAAGTGAAATCTACTCTTTTTTGAATGAAATGCCCTGTAGACCTCAATTAGGTCCATCATGGTCCAATGTATCATTTAAGGCTTCCATTTCCTTATTAATTTTCTGTCTGATGATCTGTCCATTAGTGGGAGTGATTTTTAACCCCCATATCCCATTATTATTGTGTTACTGTCAATTTCCTCCTTAATGTTAATTAGCATTTGCCTTATTTATTGAGGTGCTCCAATGTTGGGTACGTATATATTTATAGTTGTTATATCTTGGATTGAATCTTTGATCATTAAATAATGTTTTCCTTTGTCTTTTGTAGCAGATTTTGTTTTGTTTTTATAATATAAATGCATTTATTTTAATTGAAGGTTAATTACTTTAAAGTCATTTTATCTGATAAGAGCATTTCTTCTCCCACTTTCTTTTGATTTCCATTTGCATGCTATATCTTTTTCCAGTCCCTCACTGTCAGTCTGTAGGTGTCCATAGACTTGAGGTGAGTCTCTTGTAGACAGCATATATAGAGGTCTCTTTCAGATCCATTCAGCCAATTTATGTCTTTTGATTGGAACATTTAATCCACTTGCATTTAAGGTAACTATTGATTAGTGTGCTCCTATTGGGTTTCCCTGATAGCTCAGTTGGTTAAGAATTCACCTGCAATGCAAGAGAACCTGATTTTATTCCTGGGTCAGGAAGATCTGCTGGAAAAAAGATAAGCTACCCACCCTGGTAATCTTGTTTCCCCTGTGGCTCAGCTAGTAAATAATTCACCTGCAATGTGGGAGACCTGAGTTTTATCCTTGGGTTGGAAAGATCCTCTGGAGAAGGAAAAAGCTACCCACTCCAGGATTCTGGCCTGGAGAATTCCATGGACTGTATAGTCCATGGGGTCGCAAATAGCTGGACATGACTGAACAATTTCACTGCACTTCACATGATCCTATCACCATTTACTTTATTGTTTGACTAATTCCCTGGTAGCTCAGATGGTAAAGCATCTGCCTACAATGCAGGAGACCCGAGTTTGATCCCTGGATCAGGAAGATCCCCTGGAGAAGGAAACGGCAACCCACTCCAGTATTCATGCCTGGAAAATCCCATGGACTGAGGAGCCTGGTGGGCTACAATCCATGGGGTCAGAAAGAGTCGGTCACGGTCACGACTGAGCAACTTCTGTGTGTGTATGTGTGTGGTTTTTAGACTTTATTTTCTTGTTCTTGTTTTTGTTTGTTTGTTTGTTTTCTGTCTAAAGAAGTTCCTTTGGCATCATTGTAAGCTACTTTGAATTCACTTAACTTTCACTTATCTGCAAAGCTTTTGACTTCTCCTTTGAATCTAAATGATATTCTTCCTGGGTAAAATAATTTTGGTTGTAGGTTTTTCCCTCTCATCACTCTATGTATATCCTGCCGCTTCCTTCTTGTCTGCAGTTTCCACTGAATGATCAGCTGATAACCTAATGAAGATCCCCTTATGTTATTTGCTAACTTTCCCTGGAAAGAAAGTGAAGTCACTCAGTTGTGTCTGACTCTGTGACCCCATGGACTGTAGCCTACCAGGCTTCTCTGTCCGTGGGATTTTCCTGGCAAGAGTACTGGAGTGGGTTGCCATTTCCTTTTCCAGAGTATCTTCCCAACCCAGGGATTGAACCAGGGTCTCCTTCATTGTAGGCAGATGTTTTTACTGTCTGAGCCACCATTTTTTCTCTGTGTTTACTCTTCATTAGCTTGATTAATATGTATTTTGGTGTGTTTCTCTCTGTGTTTATCCTTTATGGGAACTCTGGGCTTTCTGTACTTTGGTAGTTATTTCCTTTCCTGTGTTAAGGACACTTTTGACTATAATCTCCTCAATATTTTCTTATACACTTTCTTTTTCTCTTCTTCTTATTCTGGGCCCTCTATAATTTGAATGTTGGTGTACTTAATGTTGTCCCAGAGGTCTCTGAAACTGCCCTCATTTCTTTCTGTTTCTTTGTGTGTGTGTGTGTGTGTGTGTGTGTGTGTGTGTGTGTGTGAGCTTCTCCACCATTCTGTCTTCCAGCTCACTTATCCAGTTTTCTGCCTCAGTTCTGCTATTGGTTCTCTCTACTGTATTTTTAATCTGTTATTATGTTTTTTATTGCTGATTGCCATATATATATATATATACACATATATATTCTAGGTCCTTGTTAAATATGTCCTTTATCTTCTCAATTCATGTGTCCATTGTATTTATCTCTGCCTTCATTTTATTTTCAAGATTTTGGATCATCTTTACTATTATTACTCTGAATTCTTTTCTCAGGTTGACTGCTTATTTCTTTATTTGTTTGGTGTTGTGAATTTTCACCATGTTCTTTCATTTCATAAATATTTCTTTCATTTCATTTTGTTTAGTTTACTGTCTTTAGGGTTTCCTCTCTACAAGCTAGGGAGTTGTAATTCCTCTTATGGGTGAAATCTTCCCCCTCATAGGTAAAGTTGGACCAGTGCCTTGTGAAAATTTCCTGGTTGAGGGACTTGTGCATATGTTCTGGTGAAAGGAGCTTAATTTTGTCTCTCTTAAAGGCAGTTTCATGCCCAATAGTGTGTTCTGGGGAGAAGGCAATGCATCCCACTCCAGTACTCTTGCCTGAAAAATCCCATGGATAGAGGAGCTTCGTAGTCTGCAGTCCATGGGGTCTCTAAGAGTCAGACATGACTGAGCAGGCTCACTTTCACTTTTCACTTTTGTACATTGGAAAAGGAAATGACAATCCACTCTAGTGTTCTTGCCTGGAGAATCCCAGGGACAGGGGAGTCTGGTGGGATGCTGTGTATGGGGTTGCACAGAGTTGGATATGACTGAGGCAACTTAGCAGCAGCAGCAGCAGCAGCATCATGTTCTGGTGTAGTCTACGGGCTTCAGGTCACCTGTCTGCTAATGGGCAGGGTTCTGTTCTTGTTTTGCTGAAAGTTTGGCATGATGCATCCAGCACTGGAAATTGTGGGTCTTTGGGTGGGGTCTGGTCTTATGAGAAAGAGGCCTTAGGGAGAGCTTTCACTGATTAAGAATCTATTGGGTCAAGAATTATTTGCTGGTCCAAAGTCCTGGACTTGGGTCTCCCACCATGGAAATCCAGGCCCAACCCCTTACTATAGCACCAAGACTTCCCAGCCCCTGCAGCACAGAAGACAAAACCCCAAGATTCATGGTGAAAGCACTACTCAATATCCAATAGCATCTAAAGAAACCCAAAATATTTCTTTCTACAAAAAGAAATTAAGAGTAAAAAGAGAGAGAAAAATAATGAAAACAGAAATCAAAAGTGAAGAGAGTAATCAAGCCCGTAAGCAAATGCATAAGTGAAAATGAACACTAAAAACTAGACCAACAAAAATATAAAATCAAAAATATGAAAAAATACAGTATAATTAAATAATATTGTAAAAATAGGAAAATATATTTATTAAAAATAAGATGTTTTTTAAAAAAGGAAAAAGTAAGGCTAAAATACAAATTAAAGGATTAATAAAGAAAGGACAACATTAATACAATATGAAATAGAAAAAAAAAAGAAATAAAACACTATAGAGTGGCAGTAAGAATTTCCTCGCAATTCCTCCATTATCCTCTTCATACTGACAGACAGTTTGCTTACTGTGGAAGTCCTCCAATATTTCTAGGAAGGTCTCTGTGCCTTCTGTGGATGCTGTGTGGCATCAGCTCAGGTTAAATCTGGCCTTATTCCAGCTTGTACTTTCTCCAAAATTCTACAATTGCCCCCAAAGTCCACAGTCTCAAGATAATTGTGGGGTTTTAATCTATGCACCTGTGCCTACAGGATTCAATTTCCTTTTCTTTCCCCTTTTCAATTCCCTCTTCTTTTCTCACACAGCCACTGGTGCTTTGCTACGGTTCTGAGCCCACCTCTGCCTGTAGGCCACCGTCTGGTGTTTGTTTCCCACCCAGATCAGAGGAGATAAAAGTAGCTGCTTATTAAGGCTCATTTGCTCAGTTGGGCTGGGAAAAGGGAGGGATATGAAAGCCACAACTGTGGTGTTTGTGAAGTGCTTGCTGCAGTTGAGGCTTGTAGGAAGCCACTATATCTATATCTGAGCTGGGTTTTACACTCTTCCAGAGTAATTATCCAAAAGTCTTGTGTCTTTAGGCACAGCCAAGATGCATAGGCTCCCAGGAAGTTTTGGGTCATAACTTGTACCTGCTCAACACTTGGTGGCAGCTGCTATCTCTGGGGTCAAAACTGTAGCAGCAGCATTTTGTTCCCTACCTTTAACCCTTGCCCTAGTTTTGTCAATGGTCATTTTGTTTGCATTCCCCACTCTGGGATCATAAACTGAAGTTGCATCCAGTCCTATCTCTGACACTCATGCTGGCTTTGGTGATGAGTAAACATACCTAACTCTGAGGTTTGGCAGTTCATAGCCATTACTCATCTCACTTATGGCATTCACAAAGTTTGTTCTTGTTTTATGAAAGCAAGGAGAGTTAGAGGGCCCCCATTGCAATGATTTCTTTCAGTCCAGACATTTTCCTGGACTCACTCAGATGTGCTGCACTAGCCCCCTCAGAGTATCCATGCCATTAAACCCCAGTCTTCTCCCTGGGGTCTGACCCCTGAAGCTTGAGCATCAGTATCTAGCCCCTACTCACTGCAGAGGGCATGAAAGATGTTTACAATAATCCTTGTGGAGGATTCTCTCTATTTTGGTTTCCAAGCGTGTGCTTTCCCCTCTGAGGTTCCAAAGCCCCAACCCCCTCCCCACTCATGAGCGGGTTTCCAAGTATGAGAAAACTTTTCCTCCCTAATGATTCCCTTCCAAGGGCCAGGTCCCTGTCCTGATAGCCTTTGTCTGTCTCCTTTTATATCTTTATTTTTCACCCTACTGCATTCTGAGGATATTGGATTGTAATTTTAGAAGTCTGGTATCTTCTGCTAGCATTCAGAAGGTGTTCTGTAGACATTTTCCAAGTGCAGAGGTATTTTTGATATATTTCTGGGGAGGAAGGTGATCTCCCTTTCTTATTACTCCAGTATCTTGAAAGTCACCTCAGGTATTTACTTTTAAAAAGAGGGGATTGATTAGGAAAGAATCTTTTAAATTACTATGATGACATATTGGAAGACCTTGATGAACCTAGAGATATCAGGTCCCTAAATTCTGATGAGATTTTTTTGCTAGTGGAAGAGGCCTCCAGACTTTTAGGTATTGGCCTTTCCATCCCCACCTGCATTGCCTGAAGAAACTCTTATGGCTTCCTCAGTGGCAGTGGCCACTCAAGACAATGCTAATTCTCCTGAAGGTCCATCCTCAGAACTCTATATTTTTTTCCTAGACATTTAAGTAGACTCAAATTCCAACAGGCCTATAGAGGTGAGGTACAAAGTGTATTACACTACAAAATAATCATTTGTATTTCAAATTTATATATAGTGAGAAATACAAAGAACATACATAGGAATGTATACTAAGGATGTGGGAGCATAGTAGAAGGAAGATATAGTTGGACCACATTAAATTGATGGATGTGGTTTACTGAGCAGAGATTCAGCTTTTAATGTGGTAGCTCCAGGAGTCAGATAGGTTTGTAACTGTTTGGTTGGTTGCATGATGCATGGACTGAAATGCAACCCACAGTGAGTAGACTTGAAATGCCCAACCTGCCTTTGTTAATGTGGAGGAAGGGATTCATGGGCTTAAGGAGACTGAAATTTTGATGACATTTTTCATTTAAAACCTAATCATCCACATTGGGAGATCAAAAGACAATGCTTCCACAAAAATTGTGAGAAGTTTGTGATGGGAACTCAACTGGAAAGGTTAAGTGCAATGACAGTTGTTGTATCCCAGGTAGTAGATACCAAGTGACACCATTAAACCACTAAAGGAAAGTTGAGTGTGGTTACCTTAAGAGACAGGAGGGTCTAAGTAGAAATCAGAAAAGAGTGACACCTATAAACCTATGCCATTGGTTAATCAATAATGATGTTCCCAGAAGTGAAATAAGTATGAAGACTACTAAATTTGGAATTGATCTGTAGAAGTAGAAAAGTCCTAGATCAAGTGGACAAAATTATAGCTTAAATCATAAAAATAATGAGTTATGATCCTTCAATCATTCCCAGAATTGAGTCTTTACAAAATCAGAACCCCTTGAGTGACAGAGAGAATGGGTCTTTTTGAGGAAGGACCATGGTTCATGCCCCAGTATTTATGCTGTGAATCGTTTTCCCAGCCTTTTCCAAAGGAACTATTATCTTTTATCAGGGTAACTGTGCATTGGGGAAAAATAGATAATCAGAACTTTTGGAGGCTAGTAGACACTGGGTCTGAACTGACTCTAAATCCAGAAAACAAAAAAAATCCCTGTGGCTCACTACTTAGAGTCGAGGCTTAAAAAGGTTAGATAATCAATAGAGTTTTGGCTCAGGTTAATTTCACAGTAGTCCCAGTGTGGCCTCCAAACCCATCCTGTGACTATTTACTCAGTCCCCAACTGGATTATTGGAAAAGTCACAGTTAGCAGTTAGTAGAAAGTCCATATCAGTTACCCCTCCCCATAGTGAGGGATATGATGATGATAAGGGTAAAATAAAAGCCACTAGCTTGACTCTACCTAGGAAAATAATAAATTAAAAGCAATACCACATTCTTAGATGAATAACAGAGATTAGCATCACCATCATGGTTTTGAAGCATGTAGTGGTGCCAATTCCCACCACATTCCTATTCATCCTCCCTAGTTGGACTGCGCAGATGATAGATGGATCTGCAATAAAGACAATGACTCTCCTAAGCTTAACCAGGTGGTAATCCCAATTGAAGCTGTTGTTCCAGGTGTAGCTCCACTGTTGGAAAAAAAAAAAAAACACTCCTTAGTACCTAGTATTTAGCTATTGACCTAGGAAATAATTTTTTTATTTTTTTTCTCCTTTTTATCAATAAAACCAGCCAGAAGCAGTTCCTACCCACCCCCACCCCTCACCTCCAGGAGTCAGGGATGATAATATACCTTCACTGCCCTAGACTAAAAGTATCAACTCTCAGCCTTGTCATAAATTAGCTTGAAGGAGCCTTGATCATATTTTCTTTTCACAAGGGGTTATGCTTATCCATTACATTGATTGAACCTAGTAAGCAAGAAGTAACAACTTATTCATTAAGTTAATATTGGTAGTAGTGCTTATTGCTAAGATATTTATGCATTATGGGGTGAGAAATAAATCTGACAGAGACCAGGGACAACGATGTCAGTGAAATTTCTAGGGGTTTGTTGGTATAAGGCCTGCCAAGATTTCCCCCAAAGGTGAAGGAAAATTTGCTACACTTAATCTCTCCTATTCCCCCCCAAAAGCAGAGTACATCTCTTTGAATTTTGGAGGCAACATATCTAGGTGTGTTATGTTGACCTGTTTTCTGAGTGATGTTGACCTGTTTTTTGAGTGATGTGAAAAGCTGCTAACTTTGAGTGGTGCCTAGAAAGAAGGCTCCGCATCAGGCCCAGGCTGCCGAACAAGTTGATTATAACTTGGATCATATGACCCAGGAGATCCAATGGTGACTGAAGTTTGAGTGGCAGATAGGGGTAGCATATGGAGCCTTTGGAAGGACCTTCTAAGTGATTTTCAGAACAGGACTTTCTAAGTGATTTTCAGAACAGGTCCTTCAAATTTTAGAGCAAAATCTTGTCATCCTCTGCAAATAACTCTTTGATAAACAGCTCTTCATCTATGGGGCTTTAGTGGAATCTGAATGCTTTATTATAGGCCAAAAGTTTAACTTGCACAGCTACACTCCATCATCAAATGGAATTGGTACATATATAATGAGGAAAAGGCAGGCCTTGAAACTGTATGTATGTTACATGAAAAAGTGTCCACTCCATGATCCCCACTCCAGCCTACCACCTTCCCTCTTTCAGTCTGCACATGTGGCTGCACAAGGGATTTCCTATGACCACTTGACAGAAAAAGAGAAAACTCAGATCTGCTTTACAGATGGTTTTGCACTATATACAGGTACCACCTGAAAGTGGACAACTAAAGCCCTATGCCCTTTTTCTGGGACATCTCTGAAGGACACTGGTAAAAGGAACTCCTATTAGAGGCTTAACTCCAAGTGATGTATCTCTTTGTTCATTTTCTTTGGAAAAATGGATGGACAAACATGCAAGTGTATATTGATTTGTGGACTTTGATCAATGGTTTTGTTGAATGGTCACAGACTTTGAAACAACATGATTAGATAACTGGTGAAAAAGATTTTTGGAAAGAAGTGTGTGGATTGATATTTCTGAATTGGTTGAAAAACAAAATTATGAGTATGTTCATGTTTTCTGTGAATGTTCACCAAAGGAGGCACTAGCTGAGAAGGATATTAATAATCAAGTATGTGGGATAACCCATTTTGTGGATCCAATTTAGCCTTTCTTATATCAACCCCATCACCATCCAATGTGCTCATGAAGAAAGTGGTCATGGTGACAGGGATGAAAGTAATGCACTGGCTCAGCAAAATGTTCTTCCATTTACCAAGGCTGCCTGACTATGGCCACTGCTGAGTGTCCAATCTGCCAACAGCAGAGATCAACACTAAGTCCCTGATATGGCATCAGTCCTTGGAATGACCAGCCAGCTATCTGGTGACAAGTTGATTACTTTGGACCACTTCCATCATGGAAGGAACAGCATTTTGTTCTTAATGGAATAGATACTTCTTAACATGGACTTAACTTCCTTACACATGTTTTGTTGCCAAAGCTAATACCCATGTAGTTACAGAATGTTTATGTAATATCAAATTATTTCAAACAGCATTACTTCTATTCAAGGAACTTACTTCACAGCAAAAACAAACAAACAAATCTTACAGCAATAGACCCATGCATATGGAGTGCACTTTCTTGCCATGTGAGCCATGTTGAAGCAGTTGGTTTGACAGAAGCATGGAATAACCTTATGAATAGTTAGTTACAGCATCAACTAAGTGGCAATAAATTACAGGGCTGGGGCAAGGTTCTCTATAGGGTTGTATATGCTCTGAATTGAGGAGAGCATGGCAAGCCACTCCAGTTTTCTTGCCTGGAGAATCCCAATGGACAGAGGAACTTGACAGCTGCAGTTCATGGGGTATCAAAGAATAGGATATGACTGAGTGACTAAGAACAGTGCATGCTCTGAATCAGCATCTAATATATTGTGTTATTTATTTCATAGCCAGACTCCATGGGTTTAGGAATCAGGTGATGGAATTTGGAGTTACACCATTTACTATTATTATTTTTCCTTCAAGTTTCCATGACTTTATACTCTGTTAGCCCTGAGATCTTAGTTCCAAAGGTAGAAAAGCTTTCCACCAAGAGACACAAAAATGACTCCATTACTCTGAAATTTAAGACTACTGCCTGGTTACTTTGGGTTTCTCACACCTCTGAATCAAGGAAGGATTGTAAAGTAATTACTCTGCTGGCTTCTGTCTATTAATGAGGAAATTGGACTGCTACTCCTCAGTGGAGTAAAAAAGAATATGACCAGAGTACAAGATATTTCTTGAGGGTATCTCACAGAATTACTATGCTATGTGATTAAGATCAACAGAGAAAAGATATAAACCAATCCAAGCAGGGCCACTAGTGACCCAGATCCTTGAGAATAAATTTGTAGGTCACCCTACCAGGTAAAGAACCATGATTAAAAATGATGTTTGATGAAGGCAAAGAGAATACAGACTGGCTTATAAAAAAAGTAATTACAATGAGAAGTTGAAACTACATGAACAGTTACAACAGTTATTGCAGTTCAATTGCTAAGTGGTTGTCCAACTCTTTGTAGCTTCATGGACTGCAGTATACAGGCCTTTCTGCTTTCACTATCTCCAAGGTTGATCAAATTTTCGTCTGTTAAGTGCATGCCTGCTCAGCTTTTCAATCATTTTGGACTTTTTTCAACCTCATGGACCACCAGGCACCTCTGTCCATGGGATTTTCCAGGCAAGAATGCTGGAGTGAGTTGTCACACTCTCCTTCAGGGTTCCTCCCAACCTGGGATGAAGCTCACTCCTCCTACACTGCACACATACTCTTTACAGGTGAATCACCTAGGAAGCCCCATCCATTGAATAGGTGATGCTATCTAACCAACTCTTCCTCTTCCACCCTCTTCTCCTTTCGCCTTCACTCTTTCCCAGCCTCAGGGTCTTTTCCAGTGAGCTGACTTTTCACATCAGATGGTCAAATTATTGGAGCTTCACTTTCAGCATCAATCCTTCCAAATAATATTCACTTTTGATTATTTTTTTTTAGAATTAACTAGTTTGATCTCCTTGGAATCCAGAACTCTCAAGAGTTTTCTCCAGCTTCACAATTCAAAAGCATCAAATCTTCAGCATTCTGCCTTCTTTATAGTTACATCCGAACATGACTGCTGGAAAAACCATAGTTTTGGCTATATGGACCTTTGTTGACATAATGATGTTTCTGCTTTTTTAATACACTGCTTAGGTTTGTCACAGTTTTCCTTTCAAGAAACAAGCATCTTTTAATTTCATGGCTGCAGTCATCATCCACAGTGAACTTGGATCCCAAGAAAATAAATTCTATCACTGCTTCCACTTTTTCCCATTCTGTTTGCCATGAAGTGATGAGACAGAATGCCATTATCTTATTATTATTTTTAATGTTGACTTTCAAGCCAGCTTTTTCACTCTTCTCTTTCACTCTCCTCAAGAGGTTCTTTAATTCCTCTTCACTTACTACCGTTAGAGTTATGTCATCTGCATATGTGAGCTTGTTGATATTTCTGCCACTAATCTTGATTCCAGCTTGTAATTCCTCCAGCCTGGGATTTCTAAAGATGTACACTGTGTGTAAGTTGAATAAGCAAGATGACAAGATACAGCCTTGTCATATTCCTTTCTCACTATTGAACCAGTCCACTGTTCCCTGTCCATTCTAAATGTTGTTTCTTGACCCATATATAAGTTTCCCAGGAGATAGTTAAGGCGGTTGCCTGGCACTCCTGTCTCTTCAAGAATTTTCCAGTTTGTTGTGATTCACACAGTCAAAGGTTTTAGTATAGTCAATGAAGCAAAAGTAGATGTTTTTCTGGAACTCCACTGCTTTTTCCACGATCCAATAAAGATTATCAGTTTGATCTCTGGTTCCCCTATTTCCTTTAAATCCAGGTTTTACACCTGGAAGTTCTCATTTCACATATTGCTAAAGCCTAGCTTGAAGAATTTTGAGAATAATCTTGCTAGCATATGAAATGAGTGCAATTGTACAGTAGTTTAAACATTCTTCGGCATTGCCCTTCTTTGAGATTGGAATGAAAACTGACCTTTTCCAGTCCTGTGGCCACTGCTATGTTTTCCAAATTTACTGGCATATTGAGTGCAGTACTTGAATAGCATTATCTTTTAGGATTCTAAGTAACTCAGCTGGAATTCCATCACCTCTACTAGCTTGTTCCTTGTAATGTTTCCTATGGTCCACTTGACTTCACATTCCAGGATGTCTGACTCTAGGTGAGTAACCACACCATCTTATCCAAGTCATTAAGATTTGTTTTTTCTTTTTGGTATAGTTCTTCATGTATTCTTGCCATCTCTTCTTAATCTCTTCTGTTTCTATTTAAGTCCTTAATATTTCTGTCCTTTATAATGCTCATCCTAGTTTGAAATATTTTCTTTTTACCTCCTTGAAGGGAGGAGGTAAAGTTTTCTTGAAGAGATCTCTAGTCTTACCCACTCTATTGTTTTCCTCTATTTCTCTGCATTGCTCATTTAGGAAGGTCTCTTATCTCTCCTTGCTAGTCTCTGGAACTCTGCATTCAGTTGGGTATATACTTCCCTTTCTTTCTTCCTTTCCTTTTTGCTTCTCTTCTCTGCTATTTGTAAAGCCTCTTCAGACAACCACTTTGCCTTCTTGCATTTTTTTTTTCCCTTGGGGATAGTTTTGGTCACTTCGTCCTGTACAATATTACAAACTTCTGTTCATAAATCTTCAGGCACGCTGTCTACCTGATTTAATTCCTTGAATCTATTTATTACCTTCACAGTATAATTATAAGGGATTTAAGCCTGCAATTTACAATAAGGAGCTCATGATCTTAAGCCACAGTCAGCTTCATGTATTTTATTTTATTTATTATCTATGTATGTATGTATTTATTTATTTTTTTGCTGATTGTATAGATCTTGTCCATTTTTCTCTGCAAAGAACAGAATCAGCCTAATTTGTGTATTTGACAATATGGTGATGTTAATGTGTAGAGTCATCTCTTGGGATGTTGGAAAGGGTGTTTGCTATGACTAGCATGTTCTCCTGATAAAACTCTGCTAGCCTTTGCCCTGCTTCGTTTTGTACTCCCAGGTCAAACTTGCCTGTTATTCTGGCTATCTCTTCACTTCATACTTTTACTTTCCTATCCCCTCTGATGAAAAAGGCATTGGTTTTTGGTTTTAGTTCTATAAAGTGTTGTAGATTTTCATAGAAACAGTCAACTTCAGCTTCTTCAGCATCAGTGACTGGGGCATAGACTTGAGTTACTATGATGTTAAATAATTTGCTGTGGAAATGAACCAAGATCATTCTATCATTTTTTTTTTTCAGGTTGCATGAAGGTATTGCATCTTGGAGTCTGTTGTTGACTATGAGTGCTATTCTGTTTCTTCTAAGGGGTTATTGCCCACAGTAATAGATATAATAGCCATCTGAATTAAATTTGCCTATTCCCTCCAACCATTCTCTGGTGGCTGAGATGGTAAAGAATCTGCCTGCAATACAGGACACCCAGGTTTGATCCCTGGGTTGGTAAGATCCTCTGGAGAAAGGAATGGCAAATCATCCAGTATATTCTTGCCTGAAGAATTCCATGGACAGAGGAGCCTGGTGGGCTACAGTCCATGGGATCCCAAAGCTTTGGATATGACTGAATAATTAACATTTTTGCTTTCATTCCCGTCCATTTTAGTTCACTATTTCCTAAGATGATGACATTCAATTTTGCCATCTCCTGCTTGACCATGTCCAATTACCGCATCCAAGTTACCATAGTCAGGACTGTAATTACCATGAGTAGTCCTCCTATGTGTGTATATGTTCTTGACTGGATCAAAGATATCTGATTCAATGTTATTTCTGGGTGTATCTTGGAAGGTATGCCTGGAGAAGATTCACATTTGAATTGGTAGAGTAACACAGATTGCCTTAACTAGTGTGGTTGGGCATCATCAAATCCACTGAGGACCTAAGTAAAGCAAGAGCAAGAAGGATTCAATCTGTCTCTGCCTGAATAGAACACTGATATTCTCTTTGTTCCAAGGTTCCTGTTTCTCAGGCTCAGACAGAAATCAGTACCATCCGACTCTCAGGCCTTTGAACTACATGTCTAGTTTTCCTAGGTCTCCAGCTTGCAGATGGTAAATTGTAGTACTCCTCCATGACTGCATGATCCAATACCGTATAACAAAACCAGCCTCAATCTCTCTCACTCATAATGTATAAATAAGGTAGTACACATGTAAGGAATGAAATTTAGTTTATTTCCTCAGGACAACTAAATGAAGTATCAGAGCCAGGGCATGATCCTACATATTCTTTATATTTTTCTGTTATTT